>JACEFZ010002100.1:0-11293 GCA_014155875.1 Cepaea nemoralis
ACTATCTATCTATCTATCTATCTATCTATCTATCTATCTATCTATCTATCTATCTATCTATCTATCTATCTATCTATCTATCTATCTATCTATCTATCTATCTATCTATCTATCTATCTATCTATCTATCTATCTATCTATCTATCTATCTATCTATCTATCTATCTATCTATCTATCTATCTATCTATCTATCTATCTATCTATCTATCTATCTATCTATCTATCTATCTATCTATCTATCTATCTATCTATCTATCTATCTATCTATCTATCTATCTATCTATCTTAGTATCCATCCATCCATCCATCCATCCACCTAACTACCTACCAACCTACCTACCTACCTACCTACCTACCAACTTGCCAAAATTAAAAATTTCCCTTGACGGAAACACAAGAAAGATATTCTATACTTCCCATATACAAACACATACTGATTATTGCTCCACAATCTGGGATGGATGATCCACATCAATAACAAAACGCCTTTATTCACTCCAGAAGAGGGCAGTACGTTTAATTAATGGTGAAAAGCTTACCGACAATACTAACCTTCATAAACGTCTTCGGTTACTGACACTTCACAAACGCCGACTTTTTAATAAGACTAAACTAATTCACGAAATCATATTTCAAAATGCTCCAAGCTACCTTTGGCCATTGTTTAAATATAACGCAAGACATAGCGAACGACTAAATATACTTCATGTCCCTAAATCTAGGATAGACTTACATAAAACAAGCTTAGCACACTCTACCGTTCAGTTGTGGAACAATTTTCCACAAGAAATCAAAGACACCACCAATCATTATACATACATTCGCAACCTGTTTGAACACTACCTCAGTACAGACTACATGTCCCACTAAAAAAAAAAAGAAGACAAGAATAATGGTAAATTATCTCAAACGACAGTTAGCCAAAAAACATTCCAATATGTATGGCACGTTACACCTTCATTAGGTATTTATAATGCCCATGTCAACATTGCCACAGTGAGTCATTTGTTATTAATTATTTTTCATGCGTTTTTATGCTTATTTCTCTTTTGTTGTCAAAATTTGCCTCATAAGTGATGTTGAATGAAAGAATGTATGAAAGGAAATAGAGAAGAAGGGCAGAATGTCAGCCAGGCCTGCGTGCCCAATTCTTAACACTTTGAAAATAAAGATTTTCGTTCTATCTATCTATCTATCTATCTATCTATCTATCTATCTATCTATCTATCTATCTATCTATCTATCTATCTATCTATCTATCTATCTATCTATCTATCTATCTATCTATCTATCTATCTATCTATCTATCTATCTATCTGTCTATCTGTCTGTCTGTCTGTCTGTCTGTCTGTCTGTCTGTCTGTCTGTCTGCCTGTCTGCCTGTCTGTCTGTCTGTCTGTCTGTCTGTCTGTCTGTCTGTCTCTCTGTGTGTCTGTCTGTCTGTCTGTCTCTCTGTCTGTCTGTCTGTCTGTCTGTCTGTCTGTCTGTCTGTCTGTCTGTCTGTCTGTCCGTCCTTCCGTCGGTCGATCTATCGGTCCGTCTGTCTGCCTATTTATCCATCCCTCCCTCCCGCCTTCCGTCCGTCCGTCCGTCCGCCCGTCTCTCTGTCTTTGTCTGTGTGCGTCCATTTGTCCACCCGTCTGTCTTGTTATCTCTGTCTGCCTGTATTTATGTACATCTGTATCTTTGTACGCATTATGGTGTGCGTGTGCGTGCGTGTGTGTGCTTGCGCGCGCTTGCGCGCGTGTCTATTACCCCATAAGGACACTGGTAATCCACAGCTGACAGAAACAAGGGCTGCAGCATCAACACCAACCAGGCAACACTTCTCATGGTCAGGAGTCCAGACACGATTGCTGCAACAGAAATGGTTGGAAGCCTCATGAGGAAGTCTCCCTCACTGCCATGTCTGAGATGTTTAAGACTAGAGGAATAGATGTCAATATAAACAAGCGAATACATATCACCACACCATCAAATGCCATCTCCGTAGACAAAGTAGACAAAAACTGCAGGAAAAGATATTAAAATGTCATCATCGCATCTCATCTAGTTTCATCTTGTTCCTTTGGTTGTCGAGGTGAAGTATAATTAACGGGACAGTGGATTCATATATCGAGATTCACATGTTATGCCCTCTGTCTATCGTTTACATGGTCGGTCTCTTCTTCTGGTTTGATTTTCTTCTAAAAAAGATATAAAATAAGAATACAAACGGCAAGAGAAGCTTTCATAGTGTAGATGTTAAACTTAACACTAAACTTGGAATTTTTACCTCAAATATTAAATCAGTAGTACTATATTGTTCAGAAACACGGATACCGAATAAAATAATATGTATTAAACTACAAATATTCACTAATTGTGCCAGTGCAGAATAGTGGAAATAAAATGGTATAATGGAATCTCCAACGAGGAACTCACGGAGACAACTAGGCAAATACCAGGGAACCAAGAAGTGAGGAAAAGATGCTGTCGCTGGATAGGACACACACTGAGAAAACCTGAGGACAATATAACTATAGTCTGTTTACTTTTGTCTGCCCCAATATAAAATTTCATATCTCAGTAACCAACTGATGGAAAATGATGAGATTTAACATATAACTTTATCATTATGTCCACCCAACAAATAAATTTTTATTTTCTGGAGATTCTACAGCTGATTTCAAAGATTGTTTATATGCGGTATATAATTCACGGGTCAGAGATGAAGTGTACATTATTAAATGTATTACGCCTTCACACGGAAACATTAGCGTTGAATAGTTAATTTCCTCGTGTGGCATGGGATTGGCCTTATGACAAGAGCCTCGCGTAGTGGAACGGGGCATTACTGTAAAACAAGTTTGTTAGCGAGAAATCACTAGTTTTTCACCAAAACATCAAAGAAATATCGCCGTTTTCCACGATTTAAGTCGCTTTAGGACCTATCAAAGACATATTCCTTGGGTGGGGGTAAATATAAGACAGCAGGAAACATTTCATAACGATGCAACAGACAGTTTTCAAAATAGTTGATCGTGAACGAAGGCGTTCATTTCTGGACAGACTATAAACACTCTCTTCCTTGAACCCTCAAGACGAACGAAATAGCGGGAATCACATAGAGGGGGAATTACAGACAGAGATGAATCATATTGTGGATGACATGGAGAGATCTGCAGTAGACAGGACAGCTAGGCGTGGGTTAGTTGAGTCTATATCCCAAAGGGGGATAAATGGCAGAAGACGTTCTAAAGGTAGGCTGTTTTGAATCTTCGCCGTCCTCTGTCCTGGGCGGTCGTGGTGGAGCTTGCGTACGAATTTCTTACAGTCTCACGATGTTATCCACCCACCTGATGTAACTTTATCTTCTTCGTTCACGCTTCCGATCCATTTTTCCCTCCAGCACACCATTTTGGATCATCATCTTACATCACTTTTGCCGTCAAGCGCCGTGGGGAGGAACAGTTTGCGTTCCACCATTGAACACCGATCTTTATCTCTTTATATGGCAGAAGTACTTTAAGTATCTTCTTTCTTCTTCTACCCTCAACCAACTCACTCCAAGCCCTCCTTTCCTTAGCTACCCCATGCACCTCTGTACATGTCCTCCCCATATTATTCATTTCTGCTTCTACTTCTCCCCTCCATGTCTTTGTAGGTTTTCCTCTGTTTCTCTTGTCGTGCGGATTCCAGATACAGGCAATTCTAATTATACTGTTGTTGGGTTTTCTCAGTTGTGGCCTATCCAGCGCCAAAGTCTTTTCTTCATCTCTTGGTTCACTGATATTTGTCTTGTACTCTCCATGAGCTCCACATTGGTGATTCTGTCTTACCATTTTTCACTAGGGCATGTGTCCTTAGCGACTCAATGAGCATGCTCAAGAGGATAGAGACAGGGTGAATCCGAAGAGAGTGGTTGCTGTCTCTGGAGCGGTCTCGGCTGGCAAAGATTAGTTTCATCTTCGTGCCATGGCATGCGGGAGTACAAGGAAATGAGCGGGCTGACAAGCTCGCAGGTATGGCTTATGTGGAGGGCGGACGCGTCATAGACCAGGCTGACATTCTGAATGTACTAAGAGAAGTAAGACTTTTGCGAGAACCAAATGATGACAGTGAATCTACAACCATGTTTAGACTGCGAGAACAGCAAATTAAAAGAGGTGTGGCCAAACAAGAACACTACGCAGGAAGCCAAAGAAGATTGATAAACCAACACAGAACTGGTGTCGTTAGCCACTACACGCTGCGGGATTTGCTGAGGAGGGGATCCGAGCACTTATGGACTGAATGGTTCCATGTGCAATGAGGATGATCTGTCGACTAACTAACTGACTGTCTAACTAACTAACTAACTAACTAACTAACTAACTAACTAACTAACTAACTAACTAACTAACGAACTAACTAACTAACTAACTAACTAACTAACTAACTAACTAACCAACCAACCAACTAACTAACTAACTAACTAACTAACTACCTACCTACCTAACTAACTAACTAACTAACTAACTAACTAACTAACTAACTAACTAACTAACTAATTAACTAACTAACTAATTAACTACCTACCTAACTACCTACTTATACCTACCTACCTAACTAACTAACTAACTAACTAACTAACTAACTAACTAACTAACTAACTAACTAACTGTCTAACCATTTTATTCCTACTATTGTGAATATTTCATGTCTTTCCATGTTTCTAAGTCATACAGTAGAACATATTTAACGATAGAATTGAATATTCTAAGCTTGGTGCTAAGTTTAATTTATGTTAACTTCCAAAAATTTCCTAGCGCTATAAAAGTTCCTCTGGCCTTAATTGTCTAATTTTCATTAACGTTGTCCTCAAGTCCAGTGTTGTAGTGCTAATGTGTTTGTTTTCTCCTGCCATGCTAATCTTCCTATTCATTTATGTAACCACTTTTGAAAGCGCCAGTCCTGTTCTCGCGTTGTTTATTCATTGTCCATGCTTCTGCACTACAACAATAATAATAATAATAATAATAATAATAATAATAATAATAATAATGATAATAATAATAAAGTTAGCTGCTTATCCATTACAGGACATTGCAGCCAACCCCAGCATTTATTATTTTGTGTGTGTGATTTAATAGATATGTTTAATTTAGCAGTTTGCCATTTAGTAATTTGCTGACGCCTATGTCATCGAAATCAACGCAAAGCAGTCTGCTTCCGAATCGCTCGCAGCAGATTTCGAACCCTCGATTCAGTTTATAGGGGAATTATGAAACTGCGCGTCGCCCTATGCTCTAGACCAGTGGTTCTCAACCGGTGGGGAATTTCCCCCTTTCCCCCCAGGGTGAATTTTAGGGTTTTCGGGGAGGGGGGGGGGGGAAATTAAGATCATTTCAAGACCGCGTTAATACAAGAACTGATTACTTGATATTGTTTTTCCTTCCATACTTTAGGGTACTGTACTTTCGCCCTTCTGAAATTCGTTTTATAACGTAAGTAGACCCGCAAATCACGTTTTATGTAAACGTCTAGACTTGTTCTAGTATGTATTATTAAATTTAGCTTCCATTCTTACGTATACTGTGTAAAGGGGGCGGGGGATTTATAGGGAGGAAATACGAAAAGGGGGGGGGGGGGAGGATGACGTTCTGAACATATGGTGAAGGGTTGCATGGGCCAAAAAATGTTGAGGACCACTGCTCTAAGCCAAGCTACTGTAGCGGTTAGCATACAGCCATGCACACAAAATGTAACATTTGGTGACTGTCAAGCTGTCATTTACTGCCAGTGTAGTACCTGGCGGTGTATGGCAGGGGGGTCTTTGAGCCTGAGGAATTAAGGCGCCTGGCTAGTGCAGTCGCCGCGAACTGTGCAGGTTAGGATTTTCTTTTTGCCCCCGACAGAAAAAAATCTCACACCTTACCGAGGGATCAAACTCGGGTCTCCCGAAGGAGAGTCCGGCGCTCTAGCCACTCGGCCAGCCGTTCCTCACACTTGGTAACGTCCTGTTTGAATTAAATACACATACACGTTTACTCAATTAAAAGTTGATAGGTTATGACAGCAGGCTGATACACTTACACAAACACGCAAACAATAAATAGTCGATAGGAAATGACAGCAAACAGATACACTTACACAAACACATACTGAAACTCACACACAAAAAGCGTCAACAGTAAATGATGCAGATTGATACACGTTGTAAACACACATCCAAACTCACGGATATCAGTTTGTAGAAAGCACGAGACAAATTACGGAACAGAGGTAGTACAGTGGCCTGCTACAAAATGTGATCTTGACAGGAATGCTATCTTGAGTTTCCATATGTGATTATGATTATGTTTTGTCATGGCAGATGATACCATCTCGAATCTTATTTTGATCACATTGCATAAACTACCATCACTATATTGTGGACCGTAGCTATTTAAAGTTGTTCCCTTCATTTAGTGTGTCTCCGTATTCTGTGATGTTCCCTTCCTTTTGCAGATGTTCACCGGAACCTTGCGTTGTTTTTTTTTAAATCACAAAACAACACGACCGTCCGTCACCATCTTTTTATATGCTATTTTCCTTTACTTATGAATTAAACTTTTTTCTCTAATCTTGTAGTGAAATTCTGGAGTTCTAGTTCTCAACCTGCTAAAAATGTCATAGAGAAATCCCTGATAGCACAGAGATAGAATTGTGTTGTATGCAAGTTACTAATATAAACATCTGAACTTTGTTACGTATTAATTATATATGAAATACATACCTCACTGAACGGCGACTCAAATAACATTTACCTTTATTTACAACTTTTTATGGGCTGTGAAAATCTGGACACGGCATGAGATAAGACTGAACATAACGACAGATAAGAACGACCGATCTAATCTGTTTTGTAACTTCCATTCTGTAATGTGTTAATTTACTAACAACACTGACAGCTGAATTGAGACACACAATTATGTCTGTGCACCAGCCCCGATAAAATATCCGAACAATGTGTCACAATAGAAAACTATCTATGCGCAGGCGATTACCCCTCCCACCCCCACACCTTAGAACTCCTTCATCTTCTGCCTTTTGTTCCCAACTGGGGGATATGATCTAAAGTAACCCACATCAGTCCATCCTAACTTTACTCATATCCTGCAGTTCACTACATGTTCATTCAAAGTTATTCATCTCTGTATGTAATGTTCTGCTCCATGTGATTTAGGTCTACCGCTGTTTTATTGGCCTTGTGGGTTTCCAGAATAGAAATTGTTTAGTTATATTTCCATCAGGTTTTCTCAATATGTGTCAATAGCCAGCGCCTGTGTCTTTTCCGCCCCTCTGTATTCCCGCGGGAAACAAGTGAAAACAGTGAACTGATTGGAGAAACTGGATGTAGACAGTCAGGTTTTATAGGCGCGCTGTGAGAGGAAATGGGCTTTAGAACGTGGTGACAGCTGGCGGGATAGAGAGGAAAAGAGCTCAGGAAAAGCTGAGATGTAGATGTCTGGTTGGCTTGGTCACATGGTTTGGTCGAGACAAAAACACAGAGCTGATTCACGGCTCTGGTAATTGTGTGAGATGATGAAACATCACCGTCTACGCTTACCAGCACGGCACATAATGATGAAGTAAGCACAGGTTACGTTTACAGGCTTCAATGCGCATTGAACATATCGATCAATACCCATAATTGTATATATCAATCGGCATACGATCGCTAGCGAAGTTGATAGCGAACAACGCTGATCATGTCATGAACATGGTCGGATAAGGGTTCGACGCTTAGTCTCGTCGCTTGATAAGAGAAGGAAAGAATGACCACCTATTCCTCAGTGCACTCAGGCCAACAAAGTGTGATGGCTCTATCACATGACAATCCCATATCACGTGACTGCTTCGGAGTGAAATTAAATTTGAATAACAAAGACACAAACAATAGATTGCACCACACATTGCCTGACATATTTTGCTGCATCTCGTCGAGTACATACTGCAGAAATCACACAACATAAATTAAAGTAACATAAAAATGAATTAGTCAGGTCTTAGTCAGATATGACTGAGCTACCGTATAACAGTAGACGGTACTACCTGGTTTCTGTTAGCGCCGAACGTTGGGCGGCGCTTACCAAACCCGACACCCCACATTGTGCCAACGGCTTCGGGCGGAAGAGCGCAATTGGGAGGGTACAAGCCTTACCCTGGTGCGAGGAAATGCAAGCTAAAGACAAAATTGTCATGGCAGGGCAGACCAGGCCCTAAGCCTTGGTTGGCGACTGGTCTAGGATCGAAGCTCCGACAGGCGGACAGTTAGAGCATTGCTTTGCTGATCCGGCAGCTTCTGCAGCTTGTCTTGTTCCAGATGTAGGGGTGTTACCTTTCCTCTGGAGTGAACTAGGCAGGCCGAGAGAGGGATCATGCTGCATGGGCAACACATGATCTCTATATTTTAGCCCAGGCTTTGTGCTATGGAGAGGCAATAACTCCATCCCTGGTCTTAACTGGTCTCGGAATCAAAGCGAGAGGCAACTGTTACGGGTTATAAGTCCTTGTCAGTTGGCGTAGACATGGGGCGCCACGCGTTGCCTCTGACGGTGGGAGACACCTATAGGTGTCACTGATCAGCTACCGCCCGCCTCAAGCTGGGCAGCCCCCAGCCAATTGGGTGCTGATCCGCCACAGCCTGCCTGCTTCAATGGGTGCTTGGGGCTAGGACAAAATCTGAATCGCAGGCTGTAAAACCAATGCACCAGGTACAAACAAAAATAAAAATAGAAACCTCAAGCTACGGCTTGCAACCTGGAACGTGAGAACCATGTGTCCAGGATTTTCCACTGACTTGACCAATATTGACGATGTGAGAAAAACGGCTGTGATTGATGCCGAACTCAATCGTCTTAACATTGATATTGCTGGCCTGCAGGAGACTCGCCTCGCTGAGGAAGGGTCACTCAGGGAAAACAACTACACCTTTTTCTGGAAGGGTAGAGGGCAGGCAGAAAAAAGGCAACACGGTGTGGGCTTTGCAGTGAAGAATTCGCTACTGGGAATGATTGAAATTCCAGCAGGAGGAAATGAAAGACTATTATCCCTGCGCTTGGCAACCTCTTGTGGGTTTGCCACCATTATTACTGCATATGCACCGACACTCGATTCCTCTGATGATGTGAAGGATTTGTTCTATGAGGAGTTAGACTCCGTGATCAAGGCAGTTCCAAAATCTGACTACATTTATATGCTCGGTGATTTCAATGCTCGTGTGGGCAAGGACTCGAGTTCATGGCCAGTGTGCCTTGGAAAATACAACATCGGTCGCATGAATGAAAATGGGCAAAGGCTGCTGGAGCATTGCACCAGTAATGACCTATGTATTACAAACTCTTTTTTTAAAACAAAAGAGATGCATAAGGTCACATGGAAACATCCAAGATCCGGCCATTGGCACCAGCTGGACTTCATCATCACACGGAGACAACATCTGAACCATATATCATTGACTCGTAGTTACCACAGTGCTGACTGTGATACAGATCATTCTTTGGTTGTTGCAAGAGTTAGACTGAGACCAAAGAGAATCTACACAGCTAAACACAAATCTAGCCCCAGGATTAATATTATTAACACTCATGATCCTGAAAAGTGCTTTCAGTTTCAACAGCAACTTGAAGACGCTTTCACTGATACACCAGAAAATTGTACAGTAAATGAAAAGTGGGGTCAAATTAAGGAAACTCTTTATAAAACTGCCGTAGGGGTTTACGGCACTGTGGATCATAAGAGGCAGGACTGGTTTGCGGCCAACAGCGAGACTCTGCAGCCCTTGATTGATAAGAAGAAGAAAGCTCTCTTAAGAAACAAGGAAAGACCAACGCGTAACACTCTGAGTGAGCTAAGGCAAGCTAGGAAGGATGTGCAAAAGGCTGCCAGGCAGTGTGCAAATGATTATTGGATCAAGTTATGTGAGTCCATTCAAATCGCAAGTGATAAGGGAGACATAAGAAGCATGTATGAAGGAATAAAGAAAGCCTGTGGTCCAGTGATCAAAAGAAGTGCACCGCTGAAAACCTTGACTGGAGAATCATCACTGATAAGAAACAGCAGATGGACAGATGGGTAGAGCACTATTTGGAGCTTTACTCAAGTGAGACCAAACTAGCGGATGATGCCCTCAACGCCATAGAGGCCCTGCCAACTCTTGACCACCTGGACACACTTCCCACCATAACAGAAGTTAAGTGTGCTATAAATGAACTTGCATCTGGCAAGGCTCCAGGTAAGGATGGGATTCCAATAGAGGTTATCAGGAGTGGGCAAGACACACTCACTCTACAGATCCACCAGCTAATAGAGCTATGCTGGCGTGAAGGACAAGTCCCACAGGATTTCAAAGATTCAAGCATCATAACAGCTGTACAAGAACAAGGGCTGATCGGAGCGACTGTAACAACTATAGGGGTATCTCACTTCTGTGTATTGTTGGAAAAGTATTTGCCAGAATTGTTCTGCGCAGACTTCAAGTCCTAGGAGATCAAGTCTACCCCGAATCACAGTGTGGCTTTCGACAGAACCGGTCTACCACTGATATGATATTCTCATTGCGACAAATGCAAGAAAAATGCCGTGAACAGAATCAACCACTGTTTATTGCCTTCATCGACCTCACAAAGGCATTTGATTTGGTCAGTCGTGAGGGTCTGTTCAAGGCACTAAAGAAGATTGGCTGCCCACCAACTCTTCTGTCCATTGTGGAATCGTTCCACACAGGCATGAAGGGTATAATCAAGTTTGATGGTGCAACTTCTGAAGAATTTGAAATCAAGAGTGGAGTTAAGCAAGGTTGTGTACTAGCTCCCACCCTCTTTGGAATATACTTTTCACTTCTACTGAAATATGCATTTCGTGATCAGGATGGTGGTATATACATTCACTCACGCTCAGATGGCGGCCTCTACAATGCTCAGAGATTGAAGGCTAAGACCAAAATTAGGAGGGTACTGATCAGAGAGTTGCTTTTTGCAGATGATGCTGCAGTTACGACCCACTCTGAGGAAGAATTGCAATGTCTACTATCTGCATTCTCCAATGCTTGTTCTGAATTTGGTTTAACAATTAGCAAAAAGAAGACACAGATTATGTCACAAGGTGCACATGGGGTACCATCAATCTTTATTGACGACGCCGAACTAGAGATAGTAGACCATTTTACATATCTAGGATCAGTGGTAAATAGCAAATTATCCCTAGATCAGGAAATCAACATCCGGATTGGTAAGGCAGCAACAACAATGAACAGGTTAAGAAAAGAGTCTGGGAGAACAGGAAGCT
>JACEFZ010002101.1:0-160000 GCA_014155875.1 Cepaea nemoralis
CTTCCCGACCGAGTCTGCTTGAGCACCCGTTCGTATTGATCCAGCAGGCGAAGGACACACATGATGATTAAAAATGTGTGCATTAAACACAAGAATGGACTCAGAAAAAGGGGAGAATTAAATGAATAAAACGAAGAATGAGAACTGTGACAAGAAATATAATCAGCGAGAAGGAAAAAACGCAGAATTGTTGAATTAAGAGGGTGATGTGTTCGTGTTAGGGCTTGGCATGTCTAAGATAAGTGATATTTCAGCTTAAAGGGAATTCGTTAGAATACGTAATGATACAGTATGCTTATTTCAGTGAAGTCGTGTGCTTGAGTAGTTTGGTAGCTGTCGTAGGGTAGTAACCCGCCTGCCGGCCATGTGATCATGGGTTCAATCCTCATCGGGGAGAATTTGAATTTTTAAAATTGGCCTGGCACCAAAGTCGACGCAGCCTAAAATTATATAAAGAGCCATAAGCCCACGGTGTCTTACGATGTAGACAGGCATTTAACTGAATTTACCTACTTGTACAGACCAAATGGAAGAAGAAGTAGAGGCCGACCTCGTAGACGATGGACAGAGTGAATAACAGAGTCCATGGGAATCTCGATATATGAAGCTCTTAAACGAGGACACTCCGGTTGTTTATGCTTCACCTCGACACCGCAAGGTACAAGAGGAGCATATAGGATGTTTACTAACGAGTGTTCTGATCCATTCGGTCATGCTGACCTCCTGAAATGAGTTAACACACACAATCGTTCATAAGTTAAAACACAAAATCTTTCATAAGTTAAAACACATAATCTTTCATAGGATCTTCAGCCAACCAACTAATCCACCCACGACCGTGGTATTGTATCACGAAACTCTTACCTCAATCATATTGTCATGAAACTGTTACCACAATCATATTGTCATGAAACTCTACCTCAATCATATTGTCATGAAACTGTTACCACAATAATATTGTCATGAAACTGTTAACTCAATCATATTGTCATGAAACTGTTACCACAATCATATTGCCGCGACAGTGATACCACAATCATATTGTCACGAAACTCTTACCACAATCATATTGTCACGAAACTGTTACCACAATCATATTGTCACGAAACTCTTACCACAATCATATTGTGACGAAATTGTTACCACAATCATATTGTCACGAAACTCTTACCACAGTCATATTGTCACGAAACTCTTACCACAATAATATTGTCAAGAAAATGTTACCACAATCCTATTGCCGGGAAAAACGTCTTACCTATACCATCCACAAACACTATCCATGTGCGACGACAATCACAAGAATGTACCCCGACACACTAACCCTGCCAACATCATTTGCCACAAACAGCAGTCTACCCATATACAACTACATATTGTACACAGCACGACGCTATGTCAGATCCACTCAATCCATACTGCCTACGGCACACTGCACATGCATCGCCAGCACTGATATCCCCAATCAAACTACTAGTACACGAATACTTTATATAGCAACAATCATATTGCCGCTGACTGTTATACTCGAATCATATTGACGACGACACACCATCACCCAACACATTATCACATATATGCCACGCACTGACACCACACATTCACTACCTATTGCCACACGACAATAGACCTACACGCCAATCACATACTGCTCATTACGCATAAACCTCTCGATCCACACATCATCATGACATAGCCACACGCATACGCTATCACCCATCGAATGCCCCATACTATACCACGCGACAAACTGGTACAACCACAACACTATTAGCGCCAACGACAAATAAGAGATACCACAATGCATAGACACACGCTGGCAACAGTGATACGCAATCTATTTGACACACCACAATAAAGAGACCCAGATCATACTGCATCAACAGCCGATGCCCTATCACATACGTGCATACTTGCCGACGACGATGATACCACACGCAACTCTTGCATAGCCACACAATGATACCACAACTATTCACTGACGTGACAATGTATACCACAGACTCACTACTATCACGACATATGATACCCAATCATGTGTCCACGGCACTGTGACGCGCTGTCAAGAAGATTTATTGATCAAGATGTTTCTATAGAAGTCTTGAGTTTCTCAAGCTACCTACTGGTTAAGTCTAATCATATATACCAGCTTGATCATCTCTAGTCTTGTGACTACTGTATCGTAATCAGACATGACATTAGTCCATTATAATGATCTGTAGAGAAACAAGCTTGACAAGCATCAGTACTAGAGCCTCAGACAAGACTACCCTGATGAACGATTGACCTTTAGTGGTAGCTTGGGGCACAGTGTGTCGACAGAAGTATTTGTCAGAAATGACGAATTTTATCTTGAGGTATTCTGAAAGTCGAGAGTCGTGTGTAGAATGTGATTCCCATATTGTGCATTGGCAGATGTCTAATTAGCTAGACGACTGTCTAGCGCGCTGGACTTGGACAGGCAAATATACAACATCCACGGACACATACTACTACATAACACATGAATGCACTTTTACCTGGAAAAACTTGGCAGAGCAGCTATATCTCGCTGAACACTCAGTTATTACCTAATATATATTACAGCTGACCACATAGTCGCACGCGTTCACAGCTCAAACAACCTCGTGTCACCACCACAATAGAAACACCGCCACGCGCTATAGACTCACAATCGGGACGCACGTCTCTTTACACTGATCGCACCGCATGATCATCACAATCACAGTTCACTCACCGTCCATACCCGGACATCCATGCACACCGTGAGACAGTCCCGCAGTAATCCTCACTACACAACGTTCATCTCCATCTATCACAGGTTACAACAACCACTATCGTTCTATCGTTTACGCGTTCTCTAGATCTCCACACTGTCGTCTCTAGCGCTAGCCTCACACACACTGACTACTCTCAAGATCATCATCATCACCGTGGCGACCACCAACATCCCACATGCACGTGGCTCGACACCGTGTCTACACGAAGACGCTCTATCTATGCACTCTGACCGCTTCCACTACGCACAAGCCGCATCTGGTGTCTCTTACTCGCCCTATCTACCTCAGTCTCATGCTTACACTGACTCTCACAGTTACACTTAGAGCATACACACACCTGGCACAATTACATTCTCACTTACACATGATCATATAAAACCACATGACATCTCTCTCGCACAAACCCATGTGTGCACTTACTACTCATAGACATGTGACCACACATAGATGACCTGCGTGTTACGCTTGCCTGTACACTCTTTCATAACCTTGCAGGCAGGCGCAAATTATATTCGATCAGAAGTCATGCGTTTCGCGTCCTTTTTGAACTCTAGACTTGATTAGTCCGAGATCTCAAACTTCAAAAAACATTGTTCTCCATCTTTTTCAGTATTGAGTTATCTCTCAAGCCGCTTTGATCGTGTGTTCTAGGACAAAGTGTTCCTGAAGTGTCGGGCTCCTAACTTGTCATGCCTCGCATCTAACTATTATCAACCACCACCTCCTCCAAACCAGTGACACTAACACAATCGTGTCATAGTTCTCAATTCAGATTAGGTCTAACCGTCGCACTGCATCTGTCCCATTCTCGACTAGTTATTGTGGCCATGCTGGTTTAGGATTCTCCATATGCGTTACGCCCTCAATAACGGACTACACACAGTCCTCTTACAGCATGCTTAAATTTCTCTCTCTTTCAGACGTGGTTCCCTCGTCTCTATTTAATGCACACTACTCGATTTTTTATGAGCACGCTATGTCATGTGGTGTGTCATGGTATCTGACACTATACATTTCATTGTATCTGTTCTACAGTAGTATCACTCCCTTACCTGTCATCTATGTCGGACGTGAGTTGTTTCCCATTTTGTGAGCACTACTCGTTTCTATGGAACTATATGGAGATTTGTTATCATCTCTTGTGGTGTAGCATCACTACCTGCGTTGTGTAACTATCGGTGTCTGTCTCGTCGTCACCATCTTCCGATGTTAATCTGCTCACCGCCTATATGAACTACGAACAGTCATTCGATCGGGGCATAATCAGCATGCCGCAGAAAGCAAGTTTGGATACATCGAACGCATTGGCGACTTGCACAGGCACGTGATTACGTCAGCACTTACCACCTACTCTATCGCCACTTATACTTACGCTCACTACATGTACTAGTATCACATTACACTATCAACAATACATCGTCATATATATAAAATCTAGGTGACATTGCGGTTGCTACAGTACAAGTCACCGATGCACCATCCTACAACTAAAATATACGAATCGATCACAAGACCTGTGCACCTTATGCACACATATAGGATACTGTTCTGTGTCATGTTGAATAGTTATCGCACACGGATTACATTAACAGGTTCAATGTTCATTTCCGTGCTGAATCTTTGCAAAAATGTCTTTGGTACGTCTGTATATCATGATATTGGTCTTTCCTTCTGTATAGTGATTAATGACTTTTCACCAAGTAAAATCGCATGGAATTCATACACGTATAAGAAACGAATAGAGTTCGGTGGACCTTGAAGTGTGCGTGTGGCCATGGCTGCGATCTGGTCTGTGACGTGCTTTGACCATAGTTTGTGTAGGTCTGGGCATCTGTGTTCATTAAATGGATCATCGAAATGAATGTCTATACTTGTGAAGCTGTCGTCGTGTTCGTCGATTAAAAAGGTAGATTCTGTAGATATTCGTTTGAAAACAAAGTCAATATGGGTATATCTTACTATTTGATACCTGAAATACCATGTGAGTCTACTGTTCGGCCGGTGACACTTCACGTTGAAGGACCTTTCATGCTGGTCTATACAATGAAGTGTGTGCTAGTATCATAGCGCTGGAGTCGTACAGTAGACAAGGCAACTCTGGAGTTACTCAATCTAAGGATATAAAGTGGGTTACGGTTAAAATTTTCCGAAGGGTGGGGATGTTCAAATTTCATGTTGAGATCATTTTGAGTGCTATCTCCAAACCTGCACTCGTACATGTGTGTATACATTCAATAGTTCAAACAATAATATACACCATGTGTAGTTTCAAAAGTAATCGTGCATGTTTGTATGCTTTTCTGCAATTTGTGTCTATTTTCCAAAATATGTAGGGTAATTTGTTGCTGATCTTTGTCAGTAATTCCACCGACTGATGATTTACATTGCTCAGCATAAGTATGTGTCTGAGTTGATTTGACATAGTGTTTAGCAGTGGTAACACCAAACTTTGGTTCAACAGTAATGATATAAGTAACAAAGTTTGCTGTTTGTCATGAGTAATATAATCTGTGTTGCGTCATGATAATGTGGAAATAAAAACTGTCTGTGAAGACATTTGTTTTGTATTTACAATGAGTAGTGCAAGTATAACCATCCACTGTGTGCACTTGTTTATGTGTGTAATTAACAGGGAGTACAGGAGGTATAGTATGTACCATGATGATTTGTGATCTTTCCTCGCCCTTGTAAAATGCTTGTTTTCTGCACCTTCTTTTCTTTGATGATACACACCAGTTTCTGTTTTTACTTGTTGTGCGATGGTAATCAAGTTGGTATGGTGTGGTACTTTGGTCTGTTCATCATGTTGTTGTATGATGAGTGGTGTAGTTAAGGCAGTGCTTGTTATGGTGGTAACCTTTTCCCCTGTGTGAGTTTTGGACTCTGTGTAGTCTGTCACATTTAATACATTTCCAATTAATAAATCACAGCATGGATTGTCTAATAAAGCACAAGTTTACTCTGCCTGATAGGAAAGGTGATTTTATATTGGCCCATGCCATAGGATATTTCTCTAATGTCCCTGAAACAGTTCTGCAATAGATGTACTCATCTAGGTAGTCTTTAGGATCAGCTAGGGTCTTCCGAAGACCGATAAGACAGGACCCTGTGTCGCGTACACATGTGCATACTGTGTCATTGATGTAACCTTCATGGAATGTTAGTTTTCCTAACGACAGTCTTGAGGTTTTGTTCATTTCCTCACTTTCTTGTTGAGTATTGCCCTCTTTACATAAGGAATGAGGCTGAGTGATGTTAACAACATTATTAAAATATGGTACAAAGTCTGATGGGTAAAACTCAGTTTGTTCTGAATTTGCAGTGTTTGTTCTTGTTTTCATCCCTGTGATGTTTCACTTTTTCTAAGTTCTTTGCTGAACTGTCTGTTGTAATGTTTATGGCTGCATTTGCTTTTGCTATCTGTATTCTTTTTACACCTTCACATTCAAAACGTCTGTGGCCATAAGCAAGGCAAAAATGACATTTTGTTCTATATTTCCTTTGATTTACCTTCCCCAGTTTTTGTGCTATTATAGTATTTAGGTATTCTTGATAAGTGGATTCTTATCGCATATTCCATTTTCTGTATGTGGAGTGTTACAATGTTTGCACAGTACTGGTTTTGTTTTCTGTGGTTTGTTTTGACAATCTGTGGCTGCAGATGCAGTTGCTTTCACAGTACTTTTCTGTAGAGTGTTCTTAATCAGGTTCAAACTTTGGTGGTAATATTCGTGGCATTTCTCTAGTAAATTTTTGATAGGCTCTGTTTTGTGTTCTTCTAAATATTTTCCGCATTCGGCTGGGAGTGTTGCTTTTAGTTTTTCTATTAGCAAGAAATTTATTACTGCTTGATTGTCGTCTGAATGTTTAATTACCATTATTAGTTTTCTGAAAGATTCTTCTAATTCACTTATATACTGGGTGAATGACTTGTCTGTGGCTGGTTTCATATTTTGTACTTCTACTTTTACAGTCTCGACAGAGGTTAGATAGTGTTTTAATATCATTGTTTTATAATATTCATAGTCTGTACTTGACATATCTGGTATGATCTCATGTAATTTTTTACTTTTTATTGGTACGTAGTTGTTGTACCATACATACCACAAAATTTTTTTGATTTTGTAGTCTTGCATTTTCTTTTCAAATTTCTGTAGCCAATCACATATTAACTCAGGTTGTCTCTTACAATTTGCTTTGTCTTGTGCCCGTGTACTCTCGAAATAATCCTGCACAGTTCTGTAATGTTTTGTACCCCAGAAATATTGATGTGAGAGGTCTTCACTACTTGACATTTTCTGTTACTTACTATTCAAATCTACTAATGATGGTATTTATACAAGAAAATCAAAGAATGCAGATTTGGGTACTTAGCAATCAAAATTAATCAACTTATCTTTCTCTGCTGACTACTCGAACGCTTGATGTACAGGAAAGTGATTCTCGTGTTGGTTACCGCTGACCTGGTCTGGTTACGTCGGTCGCTTTGTAGAATTGAAACCTGCTGTGGAAAGAAATGATGTTATTTTCGTTCTGACACATCTTTACTTTACAATTTCTAATATATATTATGCAATAGGCCTTCTTCTTCTTTACAAAAGTAGCGTTCTTTTGTGCGTTCTACATGGGAGTGTGGTTCATGTGTACTTCTGACACCATTATACCTGTCAGAGTCCTAATTATTAGCGCTGTCTAGCTCGCTGGACTTGGACAGGCAAATTACAACATCCACGACACATCTACTAATAACACATGAATGCAATCGGAAAACTGGCAGGAGCTATCTCCTGAACAATCATTTATTACAATATATATTACAGGCTGACAACATAGTCGCACTTCACGCTCAAACAATCGTTCACCACCAACAGCCACGCGCTAGCTCACAATGGCGATCTTTACACTGTCGCCCGCATGATCATTCACAATCACAACTTCACATCATCCCGCACATATCACAGTTAGTACATTCCTCGAATATCACTACACAACGTTCATCTCCATCTATCCGTCACAACCACTATCGTTCTATCGTTCTAGCGTTCTCTAGATCTCCACACGTCCGTCTCTATTCGCTGCCTCACACACACTGACTCTCTCCTCGTTGACCTTCCCACATCACGTGGCTCGGTTCACGGGCTTCTTGCCTGACCGTCCACTAGCCAAGCCGTGATGTCTCTTACTGCCCTTTACCTCAGTCATGCTTACACTGACTCTCGCTTACATACCGGCACTTACATTCTTCCTTACACATATCATATAAGACCATGACAGTGATATATAGGAACGGTTGACAGTAGTGTGTCAGAAATGTGACTATATTGTAATATATTGGAACGGTTTAAGAGTAGTGTGTCGAAAATTTGAATTTTTATTGTGTTATTTGGGAAGCGTTGAGAATACTGTGTCAAAAATATGACTATCTTGTCATGTATGGGGGACAGTTGAAAGTAGTGTGTCAGAAATGTGACTCTATATAGTGATATATGGTAACTTTTGAGAGTAGTGTGTCAGAAATGTTGGTCTATCTTGTCATATATGGGAACAGTTGAGAGTAATGTGTCAGAAATCTGACTCTATCTTGTCATATATGGGAACAGTTAAGAGTAGTATATTAGAAATCTGACTCAACAGAGTGATATTTGGAAACATATGAGAGTAGTGTTATCAGTAATCTGAATCTACAGTGTGATATTTAGGAATACTTGAGAGTAATGTATCAGAAATCTAACTCCACAGAGTGATAAGTCTTGTGTATCAGAAATTGGACATATTTTTGTTGTATGTAAGGCAGTAAGAACACAGGAAGGTATATCAGATATGTTCACAGTCAATACAGGACGTGTGTGTGTGTGTGCGTGCGTGCGTTTGTGCGTGTTTGTGTGTGTGTGTGTGTGTGTGAGAGAGAGAGAGAGAGAGAGAGGGAGAGAGAGAGAGAGAGAGAGAGAGAGAGAGAGAAACTGCGTACATCCCCAAGGATTTGAAAACACCCATTTTCATCACACTGCCTAAAAGCCAAGAGCTGTTGATTGTGAGGATTACAGAACTATTAGCTTGATGAGCTATGTAACTAAGATACTCCTCAAGGTCACACAAGAAAGAATTCAAAATAAAACAGATAAGGAAGTAGCTGAAGTACAATTTGGGTTCCCCAAAAACAGCAAAGCACAATTCGGTTTTCGGAAAGGTAAAAGTTGCACTGATGCATTATTTACACTTAGACAAATTTGTTAAAAAAACTATTGAATATAGTGACCAGCAGAATATTGTGTTTGTAGATCAGGAAAAGGCTTTTGATAGAGTAGACAGATACAAATTATGGAACATCCTTGAAGACTATGGGATAGAAGGGCAACTGCTAGAAAACATCATAGCCATGTA
Source organism: Cepaea nemoralis (assembly GCA_014155875.1). Lineage (NCBI taxonomy): Eukaryota > Metazoa > Mollusca > Gastropoda > Stylommatophora > Helicidae > Cepaea > Cepaea nemoralis. Next base: position 9,162 of record JACEFZ010002101.1, read on the forward strand.
CCACTCGAGCCAAAGGCAGTAAGAACACAGGAAGGTATATCAGATATGTTCACAGTCAATACAGGAGTGAGGCAGGGATGTGTGCTCTCTCCCCTGCTATTCAATATCTACATGGACAGAATTTCCAAAGAAGCAAGTCTCGACAGAACAGATTCAGAAAATTTAGAACTCTTTACTCCAGATGAAACAACTGACCCACAGGGAATAAATGAACTTCTATTTGCAGATGATCAGTGCCTGTTTTACAGCGACGAGGGCAGACTACAAAATCATATTACTAATCTGAGTTCAACCTGCAGCAGATACAATATGAGTATAAACACAGCCAAAACCGAAGTAATGCAAGTTAGCAGATCGCCAGGCCCACTAAGTATACAGATAAATAACACACCTCTGAAACAAGTTAAAGAATTCAAATACCTTGGAAGTATGATCACAGAAGATGGCAGATTAGACAGAGAAATTGAAATCAGATGTCAAAAAGCTAGTGCACTTACATATCAACTGTCACCCTTACTGAAACATCCAAACATACCCATGTCCGCAAAACGACAGATAATAAACAGCATATTCACACCAACCCTATGCTACCAATCTCAAACCTGGACTTTATCCAAATTACACCTTCGCAAAATCAACACCTGCGAAATGAGATGCCTGAGGAGAGCTGCCAACTTAACAATCCGAGACCGAGTAAGAAATGTTACTATCAGACAGACTGTGGGATCAACACCTTGTGCCACATTTATTGAAAGACAGAAGATCAAGTGGTTTGGCCATGTTGTTAGAATGCAACATCAGCAACTACCATCACTGGCCTTACATCAAAGATCATCTGCGACGAGACCACGAGGACGTCCAAGAAGAAAATGGATTGACGACATCAGAGACATTGTACAACCACACGGAATGACACTATCCAGTGCCGTCCACCGGGCGCTGGAACGCAAATTATTCCTCCCCACGACGCTTGACGGCAGAAGTGGAAGATGATGATGATGATGATGAATAACGCTTTTGACAGAGTACAACATGGATGATGAATTACATGCTTTCAGTGTATAGGAGCAGACAAAAAGAACATCATACATATTTTAGCATGTACATGGAACAATGTGGCGACAATTTGATACGGAAATAATTACTCTTTGTCCATGGAGATATAAAGAGGAGTACAGCAAGGATGCCTGTTGTCCTCAAGCCTCTTCAATGTATACACAGAAAGAAATGTTAAACAAGCTGGAGAACTTCCTGGACTTCACATCAATGAAACAATTATAAACAATTATCATTGATATGCTGATAATAAAGTGTTACTAGCAGAAAGCGAGTAAGAGCTACAAAAGATAAATGAACATTACAGTAAACGGGAAGATACTAGAACAAATAACACGGTTTCCCTATCTTGGGCATGAAATAACAGATGATGTCAGAAATAAAAAAAAGTAAATAGGAATGGCCAAAATATTTTCAAAAGCATGAAACCAATCTAAGGAGATTTACAACACATTAAAAATGAGAACCGTAAAATGTTATGTATATTTAACACTATATATGGCAGAGAAGCCTGGAAAATGAACAATCATTAATAAAGTCAAATAGAGGCCCCTGGGGATGCGGATATACAGACGAATATGTCGTGTTTCATGGAAACAAACACAATCAAATACAGAGGTTGTAGAAAAACTGGGAATGAAAAGAGAGTTGATGAAAGAAATAAAATGAGGCAAGTGAAATATGTCGGCTGCATTAAATTTAAAAAAAAAACACACATATAAAAACAATACTGGAGGTAAGGTTTTAGGGAAGCGAGCAAGAGGTAAACAATGACACAAGTGGAAAGATAACAGCAAGAGATGGACGATTAGCAGTCTGACAAGAGACATACAGTCTTGCAGATCCATTGCAGCCACCCTTCATTGTGAAGACGGCATCTGACTGATTGATTGACCTGACTCCACGACCATGATATACCCTTCCAACAACATCATGAGAAGCACTGTCTTAGAGTATCAAAACATCCTGATTCTGCGTCATGACTCCACCTGATGTTGTTAAAATTGTGTCACCTCTTAGCTCGGGATTCACACTGTCTAGACTCCGACGGGATTTAATATATTAGTTCCCGTTTCCATAGATACATCGACCTTTCGCTTCGAACACTGGTCTCGCTGTTACAGGCCAAGAAGGGTTTCATCCCAGCTTAATTTGTTCTCTTCGTCTTTGCTAATGTTCTGTCTGTATGGGTAAATGCATTACTTGTTCGTCGTATGGTCGTGTACAACGAGATCTGATGCGCTGCTCTGGAATGCAAGTAAAGCCATGTTCAGCCAGGCATATTTGATTGAACACATCGTGTTTATGTGTTTATTATTTTATGTTGTTTGCGATGGGACGGTGATTTCTTAATGAGGATTTTTTTTCATTCCACCCACCCACCCACACACACACACACACACATCCTTCCTGCCCCCCTCCACACACACACACACACACACACACACACACACACACACGCACACAACGAGTCCCGAAGCAGCAGCTGTGACGGGCCTGTGATGTGCTAGGACCGACACATTTTGTAGGCCTGAGAGAATGAAGGAATAGGTGGCCCGTCTTTTTCTCTCCTTAGCGGACAATTAACTTAGGCGTCAAACATTATGTATTTCCCGAATTTACACGTCAATGATTTATTCCCCCAAATGTACATGTCAAAGAGTATTTCCCAAATTTACATGGCAATGAGTATTCCCCAAATTTACACAAAGCGTATTTCCCAATTTACGCGGCAATGAGTATTCCCCAAACTTACATGTCAATGGGTATTTCTCAAATTTACATGTCAATAGTTCTCCCCTAAATTTATATGTCAATGAGTATTCCATAAAATTATATGTCAATGTCTATTCCCCAAATTTTGATGTCAATGCGTGTTCCCCACATTTACAAGTCAATGTGTGCGCTAAAAATAAACACGTATGCCATAAATTTACATGTCATTGCATATCCCGCCAAATTTACACGCTATTGCACAGTCCTAAAATTTAATATCATTGCCTTTTCCTCAAATTTACATATCATTGCATATTCCCCAAATGTATATGTCAATGCGTATTCCCCAAATTTACATGTCAATGCGTATTACCCAAATTTACATGTCAATGCGTATTTCTCGATGTTTCTACCACCATTTTTAATTTCGAAAAACTTGACATGTAATACATTTCCGTCGCTTCCAACAATCTACTTATACACACTAAATGTGCTACTCACAGTGCTATGACATCACTTCTTGTCCGCCTGATGTGAACTTACATGGCCTGCATCGAGTGTCTGCTAGAATATTCATAACTAGAAACTAGATACTCAGCCAAACAGACAAGATTATTAAAGTGCCCTCTACTCTCTCCCTGTTGATTTTACTCCAACGTTGGGGTATTTTTTTTTTCCCGCGTTTCCATCCTGTTTCAGGATATGTCGGTCAACACCAGCATCTTTCAGCTGTATGTTGATTCCTAGGCTAGATTACGCTCATCAGCACGCCACGACTTTCTGAGCGACCGGCTCCATACTCTCATAAGTCACTAGCGTGACTCGAACCACTTCTAATTCTCGTCCGCTCACGTTGACTACGAGAGTATTCGGGATTAACGGAGAAAGCTGCTAACCCCTCGGCCAGGCAGCCGGCTAACTGTGACCGTTACTTTTATTTATATAACCGCGCTGTTTTATTTATATAACCGCCCAGTGTCACAATTTCCCCGTTATGCCGAGTCGAAGGTTCGGCACCAGTTTCACCAAGTTCTCCAGTTGATTTATTCTCGCAACGTGACCAAAAATTGTGACTGTCTTCGTCTAATTTCTCTAATCAGTTTACAATTGTCATTTGTTTCTAGGACTCGGTCATTGGTTTTTCTGTCCATGGTGTTCTTTGCATTTCCATAAGAAACCACATTTCCACATCCATCAGATGTTTTCCAGCCTGTTTGCTCATTGTCCACGCTTCACACCCATACAAATGAATTTTCCCTATAGTCCGTTAAATATGTTTGGCTTTAAGAGACCTATATCTGTCAGACTAATATGCCTTCATTGCCATCGTCATGTCGGTGTACTAGCCAGCCTGAAGAGACTGTTGCCGAGACATGGCTACAGTCCTAGACACGTATAATTCCATAGACCTCTATCATATAGAAGGTCCTTTTCCGAATGTCGCGCACATCCCGACCCGCGGGGCAGTTTCTCCACCTCCTGCCGTGTCTCCAGCCTCATGAACTCTCACGACCATGGTGTCTGCAATGTCCGTGTCCTTCGTCATGCAGGCCCGCCTCCGCCTCTTCCTCCGGGGAAAAAATGGTGTATCTAGTTGGTCATGCGTGGAAGTACACTTGTTCCTGCAGCGAGGCGCTGTCGTCATTTGGAGTTGACAGGTTCGAATCCCTGTCGGTTAACTATGGCTTTCAAATGTTATGTTGTCTAGTGCGTCCTCTAGTCTCTACTTCCTTCTTCTCCTTCTGTGAGCGCCAAACAATACTTTGTGTCTTTATTTATGCAACTTCCTCCGGGAACAACGCCTTCAATCACTGTTCTTTCCAAGTCACTGCCACGTTTAAAATGACGAACATTTCCGAGACACAATGAGGTAGGGGGTACACATTCCACTTCTTCAGTTCTTTATCCCCGTTGGGTCCTGGAACCTCAACCAACCCATGCCAACCCTTCCTATCTCTTGCCATCTCCTGCAGTTCCCTCCACGTCCTCCCAACATTATTCATCGCTGTCTATACTTCTCTTTTCAATGAGCCTTTAGTTTTCCCCGCTATTTTGTTTATCTTGTGGTCTAATTATATTGTCCGCGGATTTTCTCAGTGAGTGACCTACCCAGCGCTAGCGTCTGTTCTTTACCTCTTGGTTCACTGGCATTTGTTTTGTTCTCTCCATAAGCTGTACATTGGTGAATCTCTTATACTGTTTTATTCCCACTATTCTGTGCAGACACTAATTAGTGAATGTTTTTAGTTTATTAGTAGTTCTTTTAGTTGTTCTTCATGATTCTGATCCATAACAGTAGTATATATATATATATATATATATATATATATATATATATATATATATATATATATATATATATATATATATATATGTTGAAATTATCATTTTTTTTTCTTTTACAAACCATCGCGGCTTCTACATTATTTCTGACTAATTTGCTAATTGACCATGATTCGCTTCCGTACATCAGGATTGACTCAATATAACTATTATTAACAACTTGTTAACATTATGTCCACAAACTGATATTCCTGACATATATTGCATGGATCTCAGTATTATTTCATTTCATAAATTGAACAGATATGTTGTAGTACACAGCTATATCTATTAGCTTGATTAATCTGTATTCACAAGTTCCTATTTGGTTACTCATGTGTATGGCTTTCTTTAGCCAATACAGGTTTGTGAGTCAGGTCGTAGTCAGATTGATTGATTGATTTAGGAACCGACATCACAGCATTCGGGACATTCCCATAAGCGCTCCGTCCCCATCCTCAGCAGCCAGCGAAGAGAGTGATATTAGTCAGATATGACTGAGCAACCCTATAACTGTAGACGGTACTACCTGCTTTCTGTTAGCGCCGAATGTTGGGCGGTGCTAACTAAACCCAACACCCCTTATTGTGCCAACGGCATCGAGCGGAGGAGCGTAATTGGGAGGTTACAAGCCTTATCCTAGTGCGAGGAAATGCAACCCAAAGACTAAATATCATGTCAAGGCGGACTAGATCCTACGCCTTGGACAACAACTGGTCTAGGATCGAACTCCGACAGGCGGGCAGTTTAGACATTGCTTTGCTGATCCAGCAGCTTCTGCAGCTTGTTTTGTTCCAGATGTATTGTTGTAAACTTTTTTCTTGGGTAAATTAGGCAGGCCGAGAGAGGCATCATACTGCATCATAGCGAGTTGTAACTCTACCCCTGATCCCCGCCATGGATAGGAGATATTATTCCTTTATTTTAAGCACAATGGAACAGTCGCCTTTCAAGACGGCAAGGTAGCAGTGACATGTTGTTTATTATTCTCATATTTTTACCATCATAGTTTACATCTTCATCCATTCTACTTCTTTCTTATGTCCTTTTACAGAACGTCACAATAATCGCCGTCATTTTTCTTTCCTGTTTGAGTTGATCTACGTTGAGTTGAGCTAAGAACCTACATCACTGCACTCAGGACATCCCCACACGCGCTCCGTCCCCTTGTTCAACAGCCAGCGAAGAGTCACACTGCTAATCGTTTCCATCTCTATCTGATTGAAAGTTCTCCTGGTCTTCCCTTTCTGTTTTGAGATTCTACCATAACCCCCGCCAATTCCACAGCAGTTCCATCCTTTCCGCACATGGGTTCTCATTCTGTTACCCCAACTTCTCCACCTGACCCCACAGGCGCACGACCACCTCCCCCTTGTCCATAAGTAATCTATAACCAAGAGGTGCATTCCCAGCCAGCCTATCAGCCTGTTCATTCCCCCCACGCACTCCCGTATGGCCAGGGCAACAATTCCATACAAATCTCACCATCTGTGACCTCTGAAGCGAGGTGAGCCATTCCGCACGAAAATTCCTTTCTCCGCCTTACTAAGCATACTACTCAAGTCCGTAATGAACACAGTGTGTGTTGCAGTGGTCTCTTCTAACCAACAGAATGCCGCTGTGACTGCTCCCACCTCTATTCGCATGTTGAATGTGGTAGCCTCATATGCCATACTCTCCTTCTTCTTTTTTTAAATAATAGTCCATTCGCCTTCGCAATGCAACCCCAACCGCTCCGTCTGTTTCTTACCACTGACCCATCAGTAAAATGGCTATGTCACCTAGATGTGCGTTACTTTGGATCAGTTGTTGCACCTCAAACTCTGTGCGGTCGCTTCCCATTCTCTGCACTCACGACCCAGTGTTACTATTATATTATGCCAGTCCGTCATGTCTTCCGGTACCTCAACCCACTCTTTTTTACAATTGATGGTCTCTAGATCACACACCTGACGTATAGATATTTCCGCCTGTGCCTGCCTCGTCTTAGTCTATGATCCTTGCCCATATCCATGGCTTAATGCAGGGGGTGATCCCTATCTGCAGCAACTCTCAGGTACCATTTGGCTTGAAGAACCCTATGCCTATCCGCCATTGTTGGTAACGCCAGGATACGCCTCATGCATATAATTGGCATATCATTCTTTACTTTTTGTGATTTATTATGCAATAGATTCATTCAATAGTTTGATTATGAACGAACGACGCTCATACGATCAAAAACAACGCATGCGATCAGCATCCAAACCGTACGCGGCTAATTTCAAATCCTGACTCGATATTTAAGGGATATTTAAGGAATTGTGAAACGCGTTCACTTCCCATAAGCCACTGTGCTGGCACTAAGAGGCTGAATTAGATGTGTGCTTGCTTGCTTTTGTTCGCTGGCTATGAACTTCAGCGTGAAGTCCTGTATGTCGGATGAAGACATCCTGTTGTCCAACATCAGTGTGATGTCATACAGGACCTGCGGTTTGCGTGTGTATCCGTTGTCCCATGTCTGGCTTATTGGTGTGCAGACTGGTGCTACCTCGCCGTGCAGGCAGACACTCTCCGACTTCGGAGGAATCCACGATCCTACTGACTTAGCGAGGACCCCAAAGGGACCTGTTGCCCAGGACGCTCAGCGAGGACGCGTCAATAGGTCTTGGCCAGTATAGAACCCAGCCTTGGTGCCTTGGAAACACCTCTGCGTCCATTTATAAGATGTATTCCCATGCAGTATTTTGACTTTTCTCTAGTAATTTTGATATAGCTGTTAATGCCGTTTGAAAACGATATTATGTTATAAAGCACATTACAACACAGTCTTCCTACCAACTCTACGTTACCAATGCCATACCTGGACAATGACAGAAAAATAGAAAAGAAAAATCACAACAGAAATGAGATTCTTGAGAAGAATACTCAATGTATCAAGAAGAGAAAAGATCAGAAATGAATAAATCGGGACTAAAGTGAGGGTTATAGCTGTGCTATATGTTATTAGAAGACAGCAAATCAAATGGTTTGGCCATACAAGTAGGTTACCAACTAACTGTATACCACAACAAGCAATAATGTACAGACCAGAGGGAAGCAGAGGACGAGGCCGACCACGTAAACGATGGACGCAGGGAATAACAGAGTCCATGGGAATATCGATACATGAAGCCCATAAACGAGCACTCTCCCGCTGTTTATACTTCACCTCGACACCTCAAGGTACAAGAGGAACATGAAGAAATGAGATGAGATGTTATAAAATCTTAATTAGAAAGAATTGATCGACATTCATAGAAAATAATTGAAAGAAGTGAATGCAAGTTTACTTTTCTTTCGTACTCGCTTTGAACATAAGTGTAGTCTATTCATGTGCTGTTACATTTAGTGCGTTGGACTGACTTTTGCGAGTTAATTAGCTTTCCCTATTACCAGTGTCCCTCGCCATCATACGAACCCATTCCAACTTCTGAGGTACTTTACGTCTCGAAGGCAAGGACGAGAATTCAACATTTTAGTCTAGCTGATAGGTTTAGGTGTTGAACCAGCTACCTCGGCATCAGCACACCGGAAGTTTTTAAGCGAGCGTTCTTGTCCATTCAGCCATGCTGAACTAGTTGAACTAGTTCACTTGTGTTTTCAATGAGCAATCACATACAGGGTGGGCCCAAAAAAAAAGTGAAAACATTGCGTAAAAAATTAATATAATTACATCAAAGTGTGTTAAACTGTATCTATAATAGTTTAAATTGTTTACTCATTTACTTAATTACTTATTTAGCTATACGATGTCTTTATTTCGACAATTTCCGGGCGCTATCTTTGGTTTGTAATATGCCAATTATTTACATCAGCAGGTTTAAATTTTTTACCAAGAATGACAAAAATTACCGCGGAAGACCGTATTCTGATTAAACATTTGCGAATTGAAAAACAGTGGGGTGCTAGGAGAATGACCAATGAGTTTCCAAACAAAGCCTGGAGCATAGCTAAGTGTCAGTCGGTTATCAATAAAATTGACAACGACGTACAACAGAACGTAAACCCGGAAGTGGTAGATCAAAATCTGCCAGAACACAACAGAATATTGAGCGGGTGAGTGGCTGATCTGCAGTCAAGATGATGATCCTCACAGTCACAAAAGTCCGCGGGAAATAGAAAGAGAACTGGTATACCACGGTGGTCGTTCGACGTATTGTTAAGCAAGATTTACAACTCAAAACGTACAAGCGTGTGATCGGGCAGAAGCTCAATGAAAATGTCAAATTGAAACGCTTGCAACGCAGTCGGCAGCTACTTGAGCGGTTTCCTAATGAGAGAAGTGTACGAAGCATCTGGTTTACAGACGAAAAGACATTCACCGTTGCCACTCCAGTTAATTCTCAAAATGACCGTGTTTATTCCGTTGAAACAAAGAAAATACAAGTTCAGGAAAGTCGACTTATACGAGAACGTGACCATTTCAGCCGCGGTATCATGGTATCAGTTGGTGTGTCTCGAATGGGGAAAACTAGTATTGTGTTCGTTGAACCAGGCGCCAAAGTAAACAGTGAATACTATTGTGAACATGTTCTGAGACAAGGTTTGCTGCCTGTAATTCAAGCGACATGTGGTCGCCATAACTGGACATTACAGCAAGACGGAGCTCCATCTCACACAGCCAGAAATACGATCAACTTTCTTCGTCAGGAGAATGTTAACTTCATCGAGCCAGACATGTGGCCACCGAACAGTCCTGATTTAAACCCAGTAGATTATGCCATTTGGGGTGCTTTGCAAGAAAAAGTCTACCTTCGGCGAAAATTTACCACAGTTGAGCAGCTCAAGTTGGCAATAATTGAAGAATGGAGAAATCTGGGGCAGCGCTTTATTGACAGTAGCATAAACGAGTGGCGTCGACGCTTAGAAAAGCTCGTTGAGAAGCAAAGAGGACACACTGAACATGATTTCTGATTAGCTAAATATTTGGCAAACAAAATTACATGAAACAATGTAATTAATTGAATTATATTTTTAAATAACTCGTATGCTACAAAATGTTCTCACTTTGTTTGGCCCACCCTGTATATGAAGTGGAAACTAGCGGTGAACTAACCGTTGTAAAGCTGTTTATTGTTGTTGTTGTTATTGTTATTGTTGTTACGCTCACTCGCTTTGAACTCAATTGTAGTCCATACACGCTAATTCTAGTAGTGGTGGACTGAATTTTCGTGTGGATTAGCTTCCCCTATTAACAGTGTCCCTCTCCATCAGGCGATCCCACTCCGACTTCTGAGGTACTTGTAATTTACGTCCCAAAGTCAAGGACGACAAATCAACATTTTAATCCAACTGTCCGGTGTAGGGGTTGAACTCCTTATGTTGCCATCAGCACACCGGATGTTTCAGAACAAGCGTTGTTACCCATTCGGCCATGCTGACTTTCTTGTAAATCCATGAACATACCGTTGCCATCTGTCATCTAAATTACAGTGCAGTCAACTGAAACGTGTTCTTTATAAGATTACAATTAAAAGAAAAGTAACAATTGTCGTAGTAATCCTTTATTACTTTAGTGTCGTCCCTGGAGTGAGGGGAATCAACACCCACATTTTTATTAACCCAATATTATTGTCCTAGAGAAACCACCAGAATCCGTCCACAAAACTCCTTCAGTCTGTAGACACCTCTTTCTTACTCTCACTCACCCCTGGATCATGCCCCCTCTCATTCTTCCCCAACACAACATACTCAACAACTCTAGGTTTAACAAATAAATACAACAAATAATTTATTAAAGCAAAGAGTATGTGTGTGAGAATGTGTGTGTGTAATGTGTAGAATGTGTGTCGAATATTCTAAGGTGTATGTAGAATCAGACCAGTGAATCAGGAGCAAAGTTAGTTGCATCACTGTGCTGAGCACACAACAGCACCATGTATTCCGGACAGAAAACCTCACCCAGATGATGTTTCTCCGGCCACGTGACGACTTTCTCCGATAACTCTCGAACAATCAGGACGCTGGTCATCAATGATCGACAATGTCCAATCTTGGTCTTCACTCTAGCACACACTATGAATTTACTCTGTTCAATAATGTTCGTTGATCAGAGAATCTTTCCAATAACTTAAATGTCACATGGGAAAATCTAAATGTTCATAAGTCACTGGTTATACGATTTTCCCCATATTAAAAACAACCTATTAATGTTCCAGGTAGTTATGTATATTGGTATATGTGTTATTTATAGTGTTCTGAATCTTCGGTGATGTAGCATATCACTCAAGAAAAAAATCACACATATGTTCATCAAGTCCTGCTCAGCAGAAGCCAGGTTTCTGCAGACCAACTAGGTTATGTGCCCAGTGTACAAGCCTCTCAGTAACCTCTGTCTTCAATCCGTGAGCCATCACTTTCTATAACTTTGATACTAACTTCTTGGTAGTATATCGTAGCACCATCAAGTGGAACCTGTAGAATAGAGAATCCCCTGGTGAGAGCAACTCAATTCTGACCTTAATTAGGTGAGTGTAGGCCGATAGCAGCACTCAGATCTATAACAGAGAACCGAACTCTGTTATACGGCCAAATAGCTCATCACATTGGTCTGAGACATGGGAACACAAGGAAAGATTAAAGGAAACGGGTAGAAACCCAGCAGATGCCCTACTGGAAGATCCTACCATTTCACATTCCCTTCATCCCTCCCAACCATCCTCAATCTCTCTAATTATTATCCCACTGCATTGTCCTTAACTCCCTGAGTTAAATGATATATCATACAAGCTAGTTAAAGCTACACAATAGGCTACTAGTGCCGACGCTCCTATAATACTTTCTATCACCGCACTTATAGAACATTCTATCACCGCACCTATAATACATTCTATCACCGCACCTATAATACTGTACTCTATTCCTAAACATACTCTAAGTTAAATATGTTTAATAGAATACCATATGGCTATTCCGGTTGAAGACTGAGATTATGCAATCACAGACTGGATCTATGTCCGCCGATAAACATCAACACTTGACACTATAGTCTCTTTCTATAACACAACCAGGAATACTGCCGATCCTTCGCCCTTCATAACTTTTGGTCGACTCACTCAACTTGTTTTCCTCAACTGGTTTTAATTCGGGGCTTGAGTGACGTCACCAAAATGTCTAGACGCTAATCAGTCCAGAGTCTGGTTTTCTCCCCTATTTTAGACTGACTGGAATCAATCCGCCGTCTAGTTTGCTTTCATCTGGGAATCCTTTGTCTCGTACAACAAAAGTACCGTCTGCCGGTGAACCAGGGGATAGTTCCCCACATCACAGAATCCATCCGACGTCTGTCCAGACATTCCGTCTACAACTTCAAAGGCTGACTACCGCCTTGCAGACGGATGGCGCCATTCTCCCGTCTCGAGCAACAACTTGTTAACAAAATGCCGACTGTGTGCAGACAGTTGACGCGACGTATTTTGTTCCACAGTCCCCTACAAAGGATTGCCTGTTTTTGTAGACGAATGTCGGGTCTTTTTGTCATCGATCGAAACTATCAAGTTTTTCCGTGACAACAATTGACTTTACGGTGACAAAGCCTTCATCAGCAAGCGAAAGCTAACAGAACCTGACAGACACTAATATAAATACATTAACTCACTGAATACTAAGGAATTCACTCTGCGGTTATTGGTTACAACCATCTCCTATGTTTCTTAACTCCTCCTCTCCGAAGCGTTAGCAGATGTAAAAATTTGTTGTAAAGATGTGATTATATCTATATGCCTAATACTCATCAAGAAGCGTAAACGTGTCCTTTACCTGGCTTACTTTACTTTACTTTACTTTACTTTACTTTACTTTACGAGACTGTCGTCGTCGTCATCATCATCATCATCATCATCATCATCATCATCATCATCATCATCATCATCATCATCATCATCATCATCATGCAGCGTGTCTTGTGCAGAATGGCACTCTTATCATTCTCTTACCCCCCCCCCCCCCCCCCACCACCCCCCCCCCCCAATTCCTTCCAAAAGATGACCGATTCAGTGCTAGTTCAACTGCATGGTCATATCCAAGGTGTCTTCAGTGTTAGTTTAACTGCATGTTCATGTCCCAGGTGACTTCAGTGCTAGTTCAACTGCATGTTCATATCCAAGGTGTTTCAGTGCTCTACAACTTTCGTCGTGATGGTCGATTCCCAACTCTGTTTCCTACAACCATGCCGCTTCTGATCACTTTTTTTTCCAAGCCAAGTATTTCAGTTTCCGAAACATGATGCTGTTGATGGGCTAATTTTCTCTGATGTGCAGATCAAATAGAATTTCAATATTTTTCTTCATCTTGATTCAGGATATTCTAAGAATTTTTATGTAGCATTTCAGATCAAAGGTCCCAATTTTCATTTTCACGTGATTGCGAAATGGTCCGCGAGTCACATCCGTGTGCTGCCAGAGGAAAGATACAAGTTGTCAGAAATGTTACTGTAATTTGTTGTCACTTGTCAGTAATATCCGCGTAAATTAGTAATAACTGCATGCGACAGACGGGGAGAGTATGTAACCATGGTATATGATACAGTGAGTTGATTAATAATTAGTCAGGTCGTAGTCAGCATTCCAAATGAGTTGGAGAACTTGGTGACAACTGGTAGGATCGAGGGGAACAGACCAAGGGGGAGACCTAGAAGCAAGTACCTGGATGGCTTGGCCTTGTGGCATGGTCGAGACAGGAATACGGAGCTGATCCACGACTCTGGTGATCGAGTGAAATGGCAGAACATGACCGCCCACGCTTATCGGCATGGCACATGATGGATGGATGGAGTCAGCTATGACTGAGCTAACATATGACAGTAGACGGTACTACCTGCTTTATGTTAGTACCGAATGTTGGGCGGCGCTCACGAAACCCGACACCCCACATTGTGCCAACAGCTTCTGGCTCAGGTCTGCAATTTGGAGGGTACAAGCCTTACCCTAGTGCGAGGAAATGTAATATAAAGACTAAATCTCGTGGCAGGGCAGACCGGGCCCTAAGTCTTGGTCGCTAACTGGTCTAGGATCGAAGCTCCGCCAGGTGGACAGTTAAAGTATTGTTTTGCTTATCCGGCAGCTTCTGTAGCTTGTCTTGTTCCAGGCGTATTGGTGTTACATTTCCTAGAGTAAATTAGGCAGGCCGAGAGAAGAATCATGCTGCATGGGCAACACATGGTCTCTAAACTCAGCCCAGGCTTTGTGTTATAGAGAGGTATAACTCCATTTTACAAACTATTGTCTGTCAAGACGGTGAGGTGCTAGTCAGTCAGTTAGTCAGTCAGTACAAACTGCATGCAATTTTAAAGCATACCGCTTTGCGTTGATTTATATGGTTTGAGCCGTCGGTCGTTCATAAAAAAATAGTGGCACACTACTGGAAGTAAAATTGCCTAACAAATCACACATAGCCTCAATATGCTTGGGTTGACGGCGACGTCCTTTAAAGGAAATGAAACTAACAGATATTCTAGTGCCATTAAAGCTCATTTGGCTTTTCGTATTCTTGTTTTAATACTTGGGGAGCCGCGGGTGGCGCACTCGCTAGCACGCTTCGCTCTCGGTCATCGGGCGTGTGTTCGAATCCCATCAAGACCAAAGTTTAAAACTGAACTGGGCTCCTGGGTCGACCCAGCCTACCATGGGGATTATTGGGATGTAAGAGCGGGCAGTGTGATGGTAACCACACCGATCATGTGGTGCCGATTAATCTGTCACGGAACGGCTGAGAATTCACCTAGCAAACTCCCAAAAATCCAATTCCCCCTTTTCAGTACTAGTAGAATTGCCGATCTAGTCGAAGGGATACAACCAAGGTATTAATGTACCCCACGCAAAGGCGATTGGTGGCCCTTGACTTCTCGACTGTTCGGGTGACGAAAGCTCAACCCAACCATATCCGCTCACGCATGCGCACGAACCGTCTCGGAACAAAGAGAGGCTCAGTTGTGATCCGGCCGTGAAAGCAAGCCGTTGTGTTTGAACGACTGTGTTAATTCGTAAATGGGAGAGAGGAAGCCAGTGTCTTGCTGTTTATCAAAGAAAACCGACAGAACGTCCAGTGTTGGGACGGGAGCTCCTCAATTCTGAATACACAGTTTGTCGTAAGGTACGTTAAACATATTTAAATAAATAATGTGTGTCGTTACGGCGTTGAATCGAAGCTGTTCGACCACATGTCCCGCCCGGCGCACAAAGGTCAGTCAGGGGTGAAACTGTGGGCTTGTGTTTTAAATTAACCCTGCAGGCGAGTTGAACACGATGGATTGTAGGCCTGTGTTTTGCGTTAACATTGTACCAGTACGGGAATGCGTGTTATTGCCGCTACAAGAAGTTATAAACATTTCGGACAGGCCCAATAGTGTTAGTAGTCCGAGTTCACTCCTGGGCGGCCTTAGAACTCTAACGTAGTCGACATAAACGGAGGTGGGCGAAGGCGTTGTAGAACATAGGTCGAGTGAGGTATCAGGGAACTCGGCCGAACCAGACGAAACCCATGCGATGGTCGCCGGACATGTCGAAGGTCATTCGAAGGACATTGCGGGTGTCTAAGTTCGAATTCTTTGGTGTGGCGACCACTGGCTTTGCTGAGCTTTCTGCTTATTCTTTATGTTATTGGTTGCCGTAACAGAACACCATCTTGATAGGCAGTTGGTTCCCGAGAGGTTGACACTGGAGAAACTGGGGAATGCGACAGAGCTGGTCACAGCCAGCTGAACATCGTTCCAAATGCTCTGACCTTAACTAGGGGAGGAGGGAACGGGATGTGGACTTCCACTACAGGGGGATTTCCCTGTATAATCTATTACATTCCTGGATCAGAGCTAGAGCTCCAGGAGACCTGGTGTATAGTAGGTAATCCTAAAATCGAACCAGGGAGAGGGGGCTACCTCCGAGGGAGGGGAATTCGGTGGTCACCGGCTCTCCTTCAGAGCCTTTCTGTCTCTAGGTACCTTTAACCTACTAACCTGGTATATTGTGTCCTTAGAAGTCTTTTTAGGACAGAAGGATTTCGCCGACACCATGACCAGATACACAGCCCTACCTTGGGCGGGTTCGAGACGGAGGACGGTTCAGCCAGCACTTGTTAGGACCCAGACCCAGTTCAGTTTTGGCAGTGGATCCTGGTCTGTGAGGCTGCCGGCCGGGTCATGGCGACACCGGCCTATGCTGAGTACACATAGGTAACGTGTACCTCTGGGGGTAAGTCTGTGTCACGATATTCACACATGGTGTTATCTTTGGCAGGTTCTACTTTCTGAGAGACTTACGTGACGGGACCAGAGGAAGATGACTTTGTGAAGGCTGCTAAATGGCTGGTTTACCTATGTGACGTGAAGTGAGGCTTCTACACCACACCACGTGCCGGGAAGTCACTGCGCCACAGTCCAGTCCCGTCTAAACCGCTAAATGATCGTCAGTCAGTCCACCAAGTATTATGATGGCTACACACGGGCGAGTATCGTGTCCTCTTGTCTGTGAAGTTTTGACATTATAACCCACTAGCCAAACGGGTAGAGAAGAACTACATTACCCTTTATTTCATGATGGCCTGGTGTTCCGAGAACAGTCTACCATGTTGGAATAGGGACACTTGTTACATTCCTTACCTGGTCACGCGCTACCAGTACTGACTTTGAGTGACAGAGTCAACTTGAACTGTGCCAACTTTCTGTGCTTATAGGCCCAGTTATACCCATCCTGATCCCATTAGAGACCACCATCTGTTCCAGAACTTGGACATCGTTAAATGTGTGTTAACTGTTATGGTGGCTTCTTAGGAAGGTTGTCTAGCACAGGCCTTACCAGTGAAGCTTGAAGGACAGGCCTGCAGAACTTCTACAGGGATGTTAGTCCAGAGTCATCACGTACCACCGCAACTTGGAGTCACCACCTGGACGTGCTAGTCTTTCCAGTTGAGACTACACCTCGGCAGAGACATTCCACGCTACGTGTGCAGATGAGTGACCTCTTTAACCTTGTGGTATCGTACCGAGTGTACCGTGATGAGTGAGACGGCCTGAGACTGATCCAGATAGCCATTTCTTCTATCGCCTGGCGGTGGCCAGGATTCTCTCATGAACACTCCCCTTGTACATTATATCATATAGTCCAGGATTCTCTCATGAACATTCCTCTTGTACATTATATCATATAGTCATTATGTGTAGACACCAGAGTCGTGTCATCTGTTCTGGATGAGAGGTGAAAAAGGTTGTGTCCAGCGGTTGATAGTGAGAGAGACAGGAATCCAAGGGCTGGTGGGGTCTGTAGACTGAGATTTATTGTATTCCCAGAGTGCATCTATCCCGTTATTAAGATGTAATAGTATGCTTCCCTCACTCCAAGAAATACTACGACATTATTTGGGGGCCCGTCCGGGATATTGATGAGACAGCTCTGGTGATTATGGTTAGGACATTTCATTCCTAGTATCTCTATTCAGGTCTACATAGGTCTTTGGTCCTGTTTCTTCTCTTGACAAAGACAGATTGACGTGTGGTGTGTGGGGACGTCATATATATTAGATTGGTGTATTGCATATCTATATATTGCGTTATTTACCTATCACTCACACTACTAACATATACTCTCTACGTATGGCATCCACCAAATTAAATATGGAGGAAGTGCGGGCAACCGGCGAAGGACTGGGCTTCACCGGCACTGCACTAACAGAGTATATCCAAGGGGTTGAGAGAGACTTCCGTCAGGAAGAGAGAGAGAGAAGACAACAAGAAGTGGAGGATCGAAGGATGGCCTTTGAGTTGAAGAAGTTCGAAATTGAACAAGCCGCTAAGAAGTTCGACGCCGAACAAGAGGCTCAGAAGCGAGAGCATGAGTACCGTATGCGGGAACTCGAGCTCAGGGCACAATCAAGTAGAGAGACTGAGGGAGCAGTAGGAGGGTCTTCACTCCCTGGTTCACCTACCTTAGGTCGACATGGTTATCATGCCATGAAGTTTCCTCTACCGATTTTTGAGGAAGATAAGGAAAAGATCGACCAGTTCTTACAAAAGTTCGAGGCTATGTCTGTCGCCATGGGTCTCGATCGAGACAAGTGGTGTCTGAAACTGTCCCAGGGATTGCGCGGAACCGCGTACGAGGTCTACTCGCGTTTACCGGCGGGACACGAGAATAATTATGCCGAACTGAAGGCCGCGCTGTTGAAACGGTTCGAAATGACGTCGCATACTTACCGCAAGAAGTTTCGAGAAGCGAAACGAGAGCCGAGTGAGTTATTTGCTGCGTACGCCGAGCGTCTTAGATCCTACCTCCATAAATGGATGGACTTAGCTCAGTTCGCACACGATTACGACAGTCTCGAAGAACTGATGATCGTCGACCAGATGCGGAAGCATATGTCGAAACCGCTCAAAGAGTTCTTGGGAGAACAAGGGGCGGAAAGATTAGAGGTAGTAGCCAAAATGGCCGAACGATTCGTCGAGGTGCATGGTGAAGGTGGGGAAACCCATCCCTCCATGGGTAAAAGTCAGGACAAGACTGACAGAAAGAAACTGAAAACATCTCATGCCAAGAATGTAGAACCTTATGAAAAATCCTCTGACCAGAGTCCGGAGAAGTCGAAAGATGGGAGCAGGAAGCCACATAACTCTCCACCGAAACGGAAATGGAGTGAGAAGTGGTGTTCGATTTGCCAGTCACCCTCGCACAATACAAGGGACTGCAGATCGAAGGCTAAGAGCTCACACTTTGCGGCCTGCCTAGTGGCTCCAAAGGCTGTTGCCACCGAAAAGGTCGAGGTCGGCGAAGAGACTCTGGATCAAGAGAGGCCACCTGTGGTCGAACTGATAGAAGTCAACGGCCAGCAGGTTGAGTGTCTCTATGACACTGGCCTAGACGGGGAAGCCGTCATTGCCGCCAGTCTAGTGAGACCAGACCAACTCACTGGGGAAAGCATCGAGATACAGCCGGCTATGAAGAGTGCGGTGGCCATGACGTTACCAATCGCTAACGTAGAGATTAGGTCGAGATACGTCACGGGCAGCATCCCAGCCGCGGTATTACTCGATCCCCTATATCCCGTGATTCTGGGGAGTAAATATGTATTTCTAGGGGTGCCGAAGAAGCCAATCCACCTAGGTGACATACATACCTGCGCCCACACGGGGAAAGACGAGGCAAACACAACCAGCTCGAAAACCCAGCTAGGGGGTTTGCGCACGGCCCAGAGCGCAGACGCGACACTACGTCCGTGCTACAAGAAGCTGCAGAAAAGTGCTGACCCACCGCAACGGGGCCAGTACTATCTGAAGAATCGGCTGCTATACCGGAGAGCCGGTAGGGGAGATGAACTGCCCGGGCAGTTGGTGGTCCCGACGGACTACCGTATCCCAATTCTTCAGAGGGGACACACCATATCGGGTAGTAACCTATCCGGGAATGGACATATGGGTGTCAGAGCGACGCTGCAGCGAATTTCCGGTCATTATTACTGGCCACGAATGACTGGCGATGTACGCCGGTTAGTCAAGTCATGCCCAGAATGCCAGAAGGCTACACCCACAGATCGGACTAAGACTAGATTAGGTCTTAAGGTGGGAGATAGAGTATTATTGTGGGGTCCAAGCAGGACCAATATGCTCGAGGTAGGATGGCAAGGACCTTATCCCGTGGTCAGGGTAGTGTCCAAGACCAACTACGAGATCCGGATCGGGGGAATTTTGAGAATTTTCCATGCAAATCTCCTGCGAAGAAACGAGGAGAGGTCCGGTGACAAATCTCTGCACCTGTCGGCGATGTCAGTCACTAGTACCCAAGTTCGGAAGGGGTGGGTAACGTCGGATGCGGCGCGAGATACCCTGGACTCCAACCGACGATCGACTGACTGGCCCCGCTATCAAAAGAGATGGCCAGGGAAACCCGAGTCCCGAGGGTTCTGGGAAGACTATACCGTCCATCGAGGACGATACCGCAAATCCCGAGACATGTTTGTAGGGAGACATAGCGGTAGTGACGACACTGGTACCGCCGGGAAGGGAAGATCCGTCGGTATTGCACCCCGTTGCGTACGCGAGTCGGATGGTCGTCCGGCCGAACGTAATGACTCAACGGGCAAGCGCGGTTGTCGATCACTGATATGAGACGGGCTGTCCAAGTTACTGCCCAAAGTGATGGGGAGGTTGTACCTTTGAGGACACCGGCAGACCATCAATCAAAGATGGGCTTGGCCACCTCCCGTAAGCTCAAAGCGCGCTTGATGCGTTGGTTGTTGATGCATCAGCCCTACACCTTTACGGTGGAATACATTCCCGGTAAGGAGAATGTTGGGGCTGATTTTCTGTCTAGGCATCCAGTCCCAGAGGCAGAGGACGAGTTTGCTAGGAGTGAACATCCAGCAGGAGACAGTCGACGCGGTCAACTCTCTTAAGAGGGGGCCTATGTCACGGAACGGCTGAGAATTCACCTAGCAAACTCCCAAAAATCCAATTCCCCCTTTTCAGTACTAGTAGAATTGCCGATCTAGTCGAAGGGATACAACCAAGGTATTAATGTACCCCACGCAAAGGCGATTGGTGGCCCTTGACTTCTCGACTGTTCGGGTGACGAAAGCTCAACCCAACCATATCCGCTCACGCATGCGCACGAACCGTCTCGGAACAAAGAGAGGCTCAGTTGTGATCCGGCCGTGAAAGCAAGCCGTTGTGTTTGAACGACTGTGTTAATTCGTAAATGGGAGAGAGGAAGCCAGTGTCTTGCTGTTTATCAAAGAAAACCGACAGAACGTCCAGTGTTGGGACGGGAGCTCCTCAATTCTGAATACACAGTTTGTCGTAAGGTACGTTAAACATATTTAAATAAATAATGTGTGTCGTTACGGCGTTGAATCGAAGCTGTTCGACCACATGTCCCGCCCGGCGCACAAAGGTCAGTCAGGGGTGAAACTGTGGGCTTGTGTTTTAAATTAACCCTGCAGGCGAGTTGAACACGATGGATTGTAGGCCTGTGTTTTGCGTTAACATTGTACCAGTACGGGAATGCGTGTTATTGCCGCTACAAGAAGTTATAAACATTTCGGACAGGCCCAATAGTGTTAGTAGTCCGAGTTCACTCCTGGGCGGCCTTAGAACTCTAACGTAGTCGACATAAACGGAGGTGGGCGAAGGCGTTGTAGAACATAGGTCGAGTGAGGTATCAGGGAACTCGGCCGAACCAGACGAAACCCATGCGATGGTCGCCGGACATGTCGAAGGTCATTCGAAGGACATTGCGGGTGTCTAAGTTCGAATTCTTTGGTGTGGCGACCACTGGCTTTGCTGAGCTTTCTGCTTATTCTTTATGTTATTGGTTGCCGTAACAGAACACCATCTTGATAGGCAGTTGGTTCCCGAGAGGTTGACACTGGAGAAACTGGGGAATGCGACAGAGCTGGTCACAGCCAGCTGAACATCGTTCCAAATGCTCTGACCTTAACTAGGGGAGGAGGGAACGGGATGTGGACTTCCACTACAGGGGGATTTCCCTGTATAATCTATTACATTCCTGGATCAGAGCTAGAGCTCCAGGAGACCTGGTGTATAGTAGGTAATCCTAAAATCGAACCAGGGAGAGGGGGCTACCTCCGAGGGAGGGGAATTCGGTGGTCACCGGCTCTCCTTCAGAGCCTTTCTGTCTCTAGGTACCTTTAACCTACTAACCTGGTATATTGTGTCCTTAGAAGTCTTTTTAGGACAGAAGGATTTCGCCGACACCATGACCAGATACACAGCCCTACCTTGGGCGGGTTCGAGACGGAGGACGGTTCAGCCAGCACTTGTTAGGACCCAGACCCAGTTCAGTTTTGGCAGTGGATCCTGGTCTGTGAGGCTGCCGGCCGGGTCATGGCGACACCGGCCTATGCTGAGTACACATAGGTAACGTGTACCTCTGGGGGTAAGTCTGTGTCACGATATTCACACATGGTGTTATCTTTGGCAGGTTCTACTTTCTGAGAGACTTACGTGACGGGACCAGAGGAAGATGACTTTGTGAAGGCTGCTAAATGGCTGGTTTACCTATGTGACGTGAAGTGAGGCTTCTACACCACACCACGTGCCGGGAAGTCACTGCGCCACAGTCCAGTCCCGTCTAAACCGCTAAATGATCGTCAGTCAGTCCACCAAGTATTATGATGGCTACACACGGGCGAGTATCGTGTCCTCTTGTCTGTGAAGTTTTGACATTATAACCCACTAGCCAAACGGGTAGAGAAGAACTACATTACCCTTTATTTCATGATGGCCTGGTGTTCCGAGAACAGTCTACCATGTTGGAATAGGGACACTTGTTACATTCCTTACCTGGTCACGCGCTACCAGTACTGACTTTGAGTGACAGAGTCAACTTGAACTGTGCCAACTTTCTGTGCTTATAGGCCCAGTTATACCCATCCTGATCCCATTAGAGACCACCATCTGTTCCAGAACTTGGACATCGTTAAATGTGTGTTAACTGTTATGGTGGCTTCTTAGGAAGGTTGTCTAGCACAGGCCTTACCAGTGAAGCTTGAAGGACAGGCCTGCAGAACTTCTACAGGGATGTTAGTCCAGAGTCATCACGTACCACCGCAACTTGGAGTCACCACCTGGACGTGCTAGTCTTTCCAGTTGAGACTACACCTCGGCAGAGACATTCCACGCTACGTGTGCAGATGAGTGACCTCTTTAACCTTGTGGTATCGTACCGAGTGTACCGTGATGAGTGAGACGGCCTGAGACTGATCCAGATAGCCATTTCTTCTATCGCCTGGCGGTGGCCAGGATTCTCTCATGAACACTCCCCTTGTACATTATATCATATAGTCCAGGATTCTCTCATGAACATTCCTCTTGTACATTATATCATATAGTCATTATGTGTAGACACCAGAGTCGTGTCATCTGTTCTGGATGAGAGGTGAAAAAGGTTGTGTCCAGCGGTTGATAGTGAGAGAGACAGGAATCCAAGGGCTGGTGGGGTCTGTAGACTGAGATTTATTGTATTCCCAGAGTGCATCTATCCCGTTATTAAGATGTAATAGTATGCTTCCCTCACTCCAAGAAATACTACGACATAATCTATACAATGGGATTAACACCATATGCCTTACCATTCTCTAACCCCCCACCCTCCCTTCCCCCACCCCACCATGATGCCTCTCTCGGCCTGCAGGGGAAAGGTAACGCCTCTACATCCAGAACAAGACAAGCTGCAGAAGCTGCCGGATCAGCAAAGCAATGCTCTAACTGTCCGCCTGTCGGAGCTTCGATCCTAGACCAGCCGCCAACCAAGGCTCAGGGCCTGGTCTGCACTGCCGTGACATTGTGTCTTTAGGTTGCATTTCCTCGCATCAGGGTAAGGTTTGTACCCTCCCAATTGCGCTCTTCCGCCCAAAGCCGTTGTCACAATGTGGGGTGTCGGGTTAGGGAAGCGCCGCCCAACGTTCGGCGCTAACAGAAAGCAGGTAGTACCGACTACTGTTATACGGTAGCTCAGTCATATCTGACTAGGACCTGACATCAGCCTTATACTCACCAAGGTGTGCAAACGGGTACTTTACTTTACTTTACTTTACTTTACTTTACTTTACTTTACTTTACTTTACTTTACTTTACTTTACTTTACTTTACTTTACTTTACTTCACTTCAGTTTACTTTACTTTACTTTACTTTACATAGTGTATTACTATAAACACTGTTTGAGATAGAAAGAGAATCGAAGAAGGATATGAACTAATATAAACACGAAAGAGGGACGCAGAGGTGTTTCCAAGGCACCAGGGCCGGGTTATATACTGGCCAAGACCTATTGACGCGTCCTCGTCGAGCGTCCTGGGCAACAGGTCCTTTCGGGGTCCTGGCTGAGGTCAATAGGATCGCAGATTCCTCCGAAGTCGGAGAGTGTCTGCCTGTATGGCGAGGAACCACCAGTCTGCACACCAATAAGCCAGACATGGGACAACGGATCAATCAATCAATCATGTGCCATGCCGGAAAGCGTGGGCGGTCATGATTCGCCATTTCACTCGATCACCAGAGTCGTGGATCAGCTCAGTGTTCCTGTCTCGTCCATGCCATGTGGCCAAGCCATCCAGGTATTTTCCTCTCGGTATTCCTCTTGGTCTGTTCCCTTCGATCTTGCCAGCTGTCACTAAGTTCTCCAGTCCATTTATTCTCATAACATGCCCAAAAAATTTTGACTGTCTACGTCTAATTTTTCTAATCAATCTACGATTTTCATTTGTCTCTTGTAGTACTTGGTCATTGGTTTTTCTATCTGTCCATGGTATTCTTTGCATTTTCCTCAGAAACCACATTTCTGCAGCCATCAGATGTTTTTCAGCTTGACTGCACATTGTCCAAGTTTCACATCCATACAAAAGAACAGGCTCTATGTATACCCTCAACACTCTTTTTCTAGTTTCAATTGACATCATTTTATTGGTCAGAATGTTTTTCATCTTGCTAAAGGCTACTTTCGCAATGGCGATTCTTGTTCTAATCTCTTCAAGGCATCTGCCATCAGATGTTATGACTGTTCCGAGATAATTGAACCGATTCACTTGTTGAAGAATATTCCCATTTACTTGTATATTACATTGTGGTACTTCGTTCTTCCTAGTGACGACCATAACCTGTGTCTTCCTGTGACATAATGTCCCAGTTTACACCAGCTTGCAGACGATTATAAATATCTTTTCCAAGAAAGGAGAATTTCACGTGTGAGAGACTGGCAATTCCTTTTATGGTAACGAATGCCAGCGCTCAGATAGAGGCGAGGAATGTGCCAGTAGCTGGAAATAGCAGGGAATAGTTTGGTAAAACTCCCAGGCGGGACCAGATATAGTCACTTGAATCTGGGCCAGCCACCGATTAGGATGTGATTCGTTCAGGGAGCGGGTATAGCCCCTTTGAGGGCCATTTTTGCCTCTATGTTGCATTGGTGAGCATACATATGTTTTTTTTAATGATAAGATTTGTGTTAGGAAGTTACTACAATCTTTGTTTGATATGAGAAGTATCCTACATTTCATGTATGTATTTTGGCGGACTTTGCTATGGCACCGTTACTTCTGTAAGAAAGACAGACTGAGATTTGAACGTCTATACAACTGTCCTATATTCCTATGCTTATAATTCTTACATGCTATGATTACTGCTTCATCTTCTTTTGAAGAGTTTGATGTCTCTGTAAATTCTGTACCGTGTCTGCAGAGTTCAATCTATCTTCACTTTTGGTTCACTCTCATCTAGGGAAGAGCCTATCTTTACCGGACTTTTGGTAAAGTATTCAGGTGTTACATAATGCCTTTGTTAAAGATTCATATATTGTACGCATATATATCTTGTGTGTGTGAATCTTTACTTTATCTGTGTACAGAATAAGCCGGGGATGGAACATATATTTTGTGTGTATGACAGCCTGGGGACACAGTTAGATAAGACACCCCATTGTTTTTGTCGGATTTTGGTGGACTCTGTATGTCATTGGCTCAATCATATTTATGAGAACGGTTCACATACCTAAATACTCATTTTTACCTGCCGTAAGTCGTGCAGTGTGCTTGCCAAAATAACAAGACATTGGAGCCAATATTTCCACAACTCCGATCTTAGTCACACCCCACACACCCCCCCCCCCCCCGGTCATGTTCTATAACAGATTGTTGTACTCCCATATAGAGGAGTGTTATTATGTGTGAGAATATATCTCCATTTGGGATCTGTGATGTCCTGTTTGTTGTATAGGTAGAAGCGTGAGGTTGGTAGAGTGTTCAGATTACCGCCCCACTTTCCCGCCAAATAGACCCATACGTTACAGGCCCAGGGTATACCACCCTTTATGATATGAGGATTATCCTCTGACTATATGTCTAATTGTTGTCTCTGTGAGTCTTATGCACCTGCGTAATAAGCTAGTATATTCATAGCTTGTCATTTTGATTTGCAGACATTTGAGGCGGCGTGGGACATCTTGGCTGGATCTTGGCTGTTTTTAGCTGAATCGAAGTATAGACCACTTTGGCTGTACACATTTGGCCGATACTTTTGGACGAGAAGTCTTTTATGAGGGTTAATGGTCTAGCCCAGAAGTCACTCAGTGCTTCCAGCCAGCAGCATTCTTTCCTAGAAAACCCGAAGGGAAGTAATCCCCTATTTTTCTTCTAGCAATAGTGAGAAACTCCAGACAGAGTTATCTCCTTTTTCTTTGGGTTTTGCACTCTGGTGACATCTATTGAAAAGCTTCTACTAATCATCACTGGCGTCTGACGAGAGATGACACGTATATTCTTCCTGTAATATCAGGGAGGTTATAGTCTGCATTGTGACCAGACATAGTCACTTGAGTCTGGGCCAGCCACCGATTAGGATGTGATTCGTTCAGGGAGGTTATATTGGCTCCAATGTCTTGTTATTTTGGCAAGCACACTGAACGATTTACGGCAGGTAAAAATGAGTATTTAGGTATGTGAACCGTTCTCATAAATATGATTGAGCCAATGACATACAGAGTCCACCAAAATCCGACAAAAGCAATGGGGTGTCTTATCTAACTGTGTCCCCAGGCTGTCATACACACATGTCTGCATGAGGTAAGGTCTTAGTCAGATATGACTGAGCTACCGTATAACAGTAGACGGTACTACCTGGTTTCTGTTAGCGCTGAACGTTGGGCGGCGCTTACCAAACCCGACACCCCACATTGTGCCAACGGCTTCGGGCGGAAGAGCGCAATTGGGAGGGTACAAGCCTTACCCTGGTGCGAGGAAATGCAAGCTAAAGACAAAATGTCATGGCAGGGCAGACCAGGCCCCAAGCCTTGGTTGGCGACTGGTCTAGGATCGAAGCTCCGACAGGTGGACAGTTAGAGCATTGCTTTGCTGATCCAGCAGCTTCTGCAGCTTGTCTTGTTCCAGATGTAGGGGTGTTACCTTTCCTCTGGAGTAAACTAGGCAGGCCGAGAGAGGGATCATGCTGCATGGGCAACACATGATCTCTATATTTTAGCCCAGGCTTTGTGCTATGGAGAGGCAATAACTCCATCCCTGACTCACGCTCAGATGGCGGCCTCTACAATGCTCAGAGATTGAAGGCTAAGACCAAAATTAGGAGGGTACTGATCAGAGAGTTGCTTTTTGCAGATGATGCTGCAGTTACGACCCACTCTGAGGAAGAATTGCAATGTCTACTATCTGCATTCTCCAATGCTTGTTCTGAATTTGGTTTAACAATTAGCAAAAAGAAGACACAGATTATGTCACAAGGTGCACATGGGGTACCATCAATCTTTATTGACGACACCGAACTAGAGATAGTAGACCATTTTACATATCTAGGATCAGTGGTAAATAGCAAATTATCCCTGGATCAGGAAATCAACATCCGGATTGGTAAGGCAGCAACAACAATGAACAGGTTAAGAAAAAGAGTCTGGGAGAACAGGAAGCTTACTGCCAAAACAAAAGTCCTTGTCTATCAAGCCTGTGTCCTTAGTACTCTTCTCTATGGCAGTGAAACCTGGACAACTTACTCACGCCAAGAGAACAACTTAAACAGCTTTCATATGCGGTGTCTGCGAAGAATTCTTGGTATTAAGTGGCAAGACAAAATCACAAATACTGAAGTATTGGAAAGATCAGGTTGTGTGACAGTTTATTCCATGCTCAGTCTTCGTAGACTTAGATGGATAGGACATCTTAGGAGGATGGATGAT
Organism: Cepaea nemoralis; assembly: GCA_014155875.1. Classification (NCBI taxonomy): domain Eukaryota; kingdom Metazoa; phylum Mollusca; class Gastropoda; order Stylommatophora; family Helicidae; genus Cepaea; species Cepaea nemoralis. The sequence continues at coordinate 36,951 of JACEFZ010002101.1, forward strand.
GGTAGAATACCAAAGGATATCTTTTTTGGTGAATTACAGATGGGTAAGAGATCTCAGGGTCGGCCTCTACTACGATACAAAGATGTGTGTAAGCGGGACATGATTGATACAGGCATTGATAATGCACATTGGGAGCAAGTCGCCGCTGAACGTGTTGCATGGAGGGCAAATATCAGAAATGGAATAAAGTCAAAGGAGAAAATTATTGCAGAAAAGTCACACACCAAGCGTTTGAGACGTAAGATGGTGCATGATGGTGGAAATGACCACGTGTTCACATGCACCCACTGTGAACGGACATTTACAGCGCAAATTGGCCTTATCAGTCACACTCGCTACCGCCATAGTTAAAAGTTATTATGCCTTTTTAAAGCACAAACTATCGTCTGTCAAGACGGCAAGGTGCCAATATATAGTCTGCAACAGCTTACGGACTGGATGTTACTCTCAATGTGAAGCAGTCATATGCAATGGAGTGAACTATGAAACCAGTACGGATCCTCCCGTTGTTACAATGTCCCACTGCGATATTGTGGATGCATCTTTTTCTTTGGACGAAGCATGTTACCCCTTTTATTTTACGGGAGGCCGCCTAACGATGTTCAGCCAGCTATGACACCAGCTTATAGAGAGTTCTTCGTTCGCTGGAGACCCCAGCTACTTTGTTGAGAGTCTGTGCTTTATTCGTTCCAGAATGATGGACATTAATACCAAGGGGTGAAATCCCTATGGTTGTGCAGACATATTTTCCTCTCAAGACCAATGCCAGATCGAGTAGTCCAGACTCAGTCACACCAGCATCATTTTTATAGAAGGGACAATTAAGGACAGTTCCTTTTGTTGGTCAATTATGACTGTAGTTTATCAACGTCAATGAGCCGGATCCCCATTACCGTGTTCAGTATCCAGAGAACCTTGTTGTTCCTCAGTGGCACATTGTGGTGTTTGGTCAAGTTGGGATGGGGAGAGCCCATCTATTTCAGCAGTAAAATCAGAAGAGGAGTTTGGTAATAACAGTAGCAGAGTCGTCATAGAATTGTTGTGGTAGAATGAAGACAGTTGTAGAGAAGCCCTGTGTGGAGTGAATCTACATTTTCCTGATTTATAAGATTGGTGTCTTCAAGAACGTAGTTACAATAAGGACACAATCAACAGTCAGATCCATGATCTATGATTGGTTTTTAGGTGCAGGGAAGAGAAGAGGAGGAGGGAGTTGTTAACTTAGAATTGAATACATTAATTGATAATGTATTTGGTTTGTTTGATGTTTGTTAGATTGTAGTGGAGACAGAGTCTTGTACTTCCATATTACTAGATTCTGTCAATAAAATATATATGTTCGTCAGGAGAGTTTTTTCATTGTCTAGTGACCAGTGTAACACTGTTTGTTATTGTAGAGAACTGTGCTACTATATGTTTTTTCTGCAGAGAATCCAGTGAGAGGTCGACCAACACACAGTCTCAGATATTTTATCCAAGAATAACAACTCGATAGAGATCTGTGGTTAAGTGACCTATTCTCTGTTTTATTCTTCAGGAAGGTAGTTTATCTTGTAAAGTGGGAGGAGTCTATCCGAACATAACCCCATTCTTACTTCAATAGAGCCAATAACTACTCTATTTCTGGAGTCTTTTTATTTTAGGAAATAAACTGTCTCGATCAACTGCCTTTATGCGGCGAACCTGATGGACCTATTGATTATTTCCCCTAGACACAATCTCAGTCCATTTCATATGGTATTCTCATTTACTACCCCACACTTCCTACAATTTAATTCCAACCCCAGCTGCTCACTGTGTACAACCATAGCGACTACTAATTGTTGCAGATCCTGTGCATTGTCTGCAATCAATACTGTATCATCTGCATATCTAATGTTATTTATGTTTCGTCCTCCAATGCTGATTCCATTTAGGTCTTCTACATTTCTGAAAATATTTTCACTGTATAGGGAAAAAAGATCTGGAGACATTACACATCCCTGCCTAACACCTCTCTTAATAGGTTGGTATTGTCCTACTTCATTATCAATCCTTATGGCAGCTTGTTGTTTCCAATATATGTTTTTTATAAGTCTAATGTCTTTCCCATCAATTTGTAGATCTGCAAGCATATCCACAATGTTTACATGTCTAACTCTATCAAAAGCCTCTGTGTAGTCAATAAAGCAAAGATGTATATCCTTGTTTACTTCTAAAGCACGTTCAATAACGGACAACGGATACTCACGCAAAACTCAGGTCCTGTATGACATCACACTGATGTTGGACAACAGGATGCCTTCATCCGACATACAGGACTTCGCGTTGGAGCTCAAGCCAACGAACACAAGCAAGCAAGCATAAACACGAAAGCAAGTCAAGTACATTTCCCAGTATAATGTCATTACCGAGGCGATGTCGATTTTTGATAGCGAGGAGTTAGAAATCCCTGTGTTTCGATTGCTGTCAATTATCTCAACCTTTATACATACAGTCCCAACCCGTATCTCTGCACAGACTTTATGCACCCATGAAAACAACAACAGCAACAACAACAATATACAAAATAACAACAACAGACTACAGACTAGTATAAAGAAACCATATGGTGTAACCGTATAACAAACCTTCTCCTAACAGTGGAACTGTTGATCTACTCTTTTTTTTCCTGTTGCATATCCTATTTACAGGACATCGCTGTCAACACCGCGTTGTTAATGTCTTGGCAAATTTACCTTCAGTAGTTTATATCTACTTTATAGAATTATAATTTGTCATGTAGAAGTTTTCTGCTATGGGTCTGTGATGTGATAGAACCATCACAATTTGCAAATCTAGAGCATGGAGGAAGAGGTGATCAGTCTTTCCCTTACTGTAACAAGCGACGAACCCCTTAGTCACAACGCGTCTGACCGAGCTCGCAACATTGCCGGTGGAGTTGCCTATCAACTTTATTAGAGCACCCGTCAGAATTACAACTACTACGTCAAAAATATTTGTATCCATGAGCCATTATATTACTAAATATTGCATATGTCCAATGCATTATAGTACCTATATTGTTGTTGTCTCAGATGAGATAAGCGACAAATGAATGAAATAATGAGTCACAGCAGAAAGAAGGGCAGCAGAAAGTTAGACAGGCCTGTGTGCCCAATTCTTAACCCTCAGAAAATTAAGTTCGTTTGTTCGTTCATTCTGTTGTCTGCCTCATTTGTCTTGTTCGCGTGTCAATCAATATCTCTAATTACTTCTCATTGTTGTTTCGGAGGCCGCGCGGATGTCCCAATGGCGTATTCTCGATGCCATTACGACGCGGTACCACAGCTATTGTACAAACAATCATTAGTAAAGGATCTCATTTCACGCCATGAGGTATATGGTGCTAACCAATGGCAGATTGGCCAGGGTGTCAGCTTTCCCGTGGCTAGTGGGCCCTGTCGAACCATAATCCATTTCCACCCTCCCTAAACATTAGACAATATATTGATACTGTTTAATATCCTGTTAGTCCTTCAGACACATTCACTTTTGGTGCTAGTGTCACATTGTTATACTAATCGGTATTCGAAAAGTGGTGTGCGTGGTTAATATTGTCACGTCAGCTGCCGTTTACTTCCATGAAAAGTTCTAAGTACCCATTTTAGGCTACTGGATCGATATGGGAGACCAGGTCACTGAAAAGAAAACCCACCGCGATGGAGATTCGAATACGCGACTACAGGCAAGGGTGTTAGTGACTGCGCTACCTCGGCTCCAATAACTGATGTGTGGCGAGCAAAATAGGTAAAGGAAGTCCCTTGGCAGATACAGTTTTGTTGTTGTTGTTGTTTTTTTTTTTGTTGAGGCCTTGACATATTCTAGGCCAAGACATAGTAAGGTAAGGTGCAAGTTCCCTTCCTCTCCAGACATATGTGCCATATTCAGTTTCTTCTTTACGTCCCTCTGTCGAGGGAAGTGCGTCACATCGCAAAAGGTCAATGTGTACGACTTCGGCAAGCATCTGTATTAGGTTTGCTTCGTCTAGACAGGCCCATTAACGGTAATGGACTCTATCTGTCCATTCATTCATTCATTCATTCATTCATTCATTCATTCATTCATTCATTCAATCATTCATTCAGGTACATTCAAGGTAATGGACTCTATCTGCTCATTCACGCAGGTCCATTCAGGGTAATGGATTCTATCTGCCCATTCATTCATTCATCCATCCATTCATTCATTCATTCATTCATTCATTCATCCATTCATTCATTCATTCATTCATTCAGTAGCATTTACCTTGTCGAATCTGGTTCCCATAACAACCTTCCGGAAAACCTCTCGATTATAAGCAATATGTCCCGTGTCCGATACACCCATCTGGAGATACTCTGCCATATCCTGTACCCATATTCTCGTAGGCCTTATTTCAATTATCCTTGTTTTATCGTCTTTAGTAGCCAACCTTCTTCAATATTCAGATCTTGTCGTATGGATGCATTTGAGTTTGTTTTTTTTTTTGTTTTTTTTTTGGTTTATATCTAAGATATTCTTAGAACCCGTCTATAACATTTACATTCAAAGCCATTTATGCGCTATTCAGATCTTTCTATCCATGATATCCATTTATGGAAGACTGGGTCTCATCGGGAAAAAAATAATCACATCTGTTAGGGATTGAACCCAGACCTCCGTCTTTCAAGGCAATGGCCCTAACTATCATGCCACCATGTTCCTGTGTGACGAGATACCTAACATATTCACCCTCCAAAGTAGAAATCTCCCTCTCTCGTTAGAATTCGGTGATCTATTCAGATGACTGGATGAGGAGATAAGGAGGAGTAAAGTAGAGGGATGTAGAACTAACATTATCAAAGCCAGCACGAGCAACAGGCCGTCTTGACGGCGGTCGCTACAGAAAGAAACCGGTGATTTGATTAATAAGTTTCCCACCACTGCCCGTCCAAGCTGCGCGACTTGAAGCACGCGATGTTGTCTGGGCTACCAGGGAATGCAGGAAAGCTGTTTTGGTGACAGGACATCCTTGTGGAGCATCTACGTGGGCCTGTTAATATTCCGTGTCTGTTAACCCTGGGAAAATAAGCCGACATGATCACAGGCCCAGCCAGACGTGCGAAATAATGGGTGTCATTTGCTGCTGGAGTGATGAGATGTTTCTATACGTTTGAGCCTTAATTCTTGTTTTTTTGCTGGTTTTCTACCCGTTTAAACCTGATTTCTTTCTTGTTTGTTTGTTTGTTTTTTTTAATTGTTTTTCTTCGCATTTAACCTCACTCCTTTCTTAGTTCTTACTACTTTTCTTTACATTTAAACTTAACTTCTTTCTTGTTTTGTTTTTTTACTGTCTGTCTTCATATTTAAACCTCATATCTTTCTTGTGCTTTTTTCTTAATTGTCTTTTTTCACATTTAAAGCTCACTTCTTTCTTGCATCCTGCTATTTCTCTTCATATTTACCTAATTTTTTTTTTTTTTGTTTCCCCTACCTATCTTCACTTTTATCTGCTCAGTTATATGTGATTTTATAACATATCTAGTGAGTGTGTGGTTTTCCCTGTCTGGCTTCTTGTAATAATGTGGGGAGCAAAATAGTTAAAAGACGTTCCTTGGCAGATACTTCTGGTTACACCTCACATATTCTAGGCAAACACATACTAAGGTGAGGGGACCAGTTCCCTTCCTCTCCAGACACAAGTGCGATATCCACTTTCCTCTTCTACGTCCCTCTGTCTAGGGAAGTTCGCCACACCGCAAAGATCAGCGTGTTCGAATTCGTCAAGCATCTGGATCAGGTTGGCTTCCTCTACCCCCCATTCAAGGCAATGGACTCTTACCCATGATATCCATTTATACAAGGTCAGGTCCACCCCAGGGCAATTCTAATTAAGAAATAAAATAATCATAATCTCACCTCTTAGGGACTGAACCCAGACCTCTTTCTTTCAAGGCAATGACCCTAACTATCATGCCACCATGTTCCTGTGTGACGATATACCTAACATATTCACCCTCCAAAATAGAAGTCTCCCTCTCTCATTAGAATTCGGTGATCTATTTAGATCACTGGATGAGGAGATAAGGAGGAGTAAAGTAGAGGGATGTAGAACTAACATTATCAAAGCCAGCACGAGCAACAGGCCATATTGACGGCGGTCGCTACAGAAAGAAACCCGGTGATTTGATTAATTAGTTCTCCACTGCTGCCCGCCCGAGCTGCGCGACTTGAAGCACGCGACAAGGTCTGGGCTACCAGGGAATGCAGGAAAGCTGTTTTGGTGACAGGGCATCCTTGTGGAGCAGCTACGTGGGCCTGTTAATATTCCGTGTCTGTTAATCCTGGGAAAATAAGCCGACATGATCACAGGCCCAGCCAGACGGGCGAAATAATGGGTGTCATTTGCTGTTGGGGAGTGTTGGAATGTTTCTTCACGTTTCAGCCTCAGTTCCTTCTGTTTTCTTACTAGTTTCCTACACGTGTAAACCTGATTTCTTTATTTTATGTGTGTGTGTGTTTTTTTTTTATTATTCTCTTTCTTCGCATTTAAACATCCTTTCTTTCTTGTTTCTTACTATCTTTCTTCATAAGTAAACATAATTTCTTTCCTTTTAAAAAAAAAATGTTTACTATCTATCTTCACGTTTACACCTCATATCTTTCTTATTATTTTTCTTTTTTTTTAACTGTCTTTCTTCACATTTAAGCCTCATTTTTCTTTCATGTCTTCATACTGTATTTCTTACTTTTTAACTCTTACTTATTTACTATTATCGACCATTCTCTACAACCCCGCTCATGCCGGTAGGTGGGTGGGTTATTTAGGTATGTATATATGCGTTTATATATGTGTGTGTGTGTGTGTGTGTGTGTGTGTGTGTGTGGACATGGTTGGTGAATGGACAGATGTCTGCCTGCCTGCCTGCCTGCCTGCCTGCCTGTCTGTCTGTCTGTCTGTCTAACTGTCTACTTGCATATGTGTACATGCGTCTATCATTCCAAACTTTCTCTCTTTCTCGTGTATGTCTGTCAGTGTGTATACCTCTGTCATGATTTGTAAATGTGTGCACCTATAGCTGTTTATCTGTCTGTCTTCTGAAGATCTGTATGTGTGTACGGATGTCGTTGACTAGTCTCTCTAATTTGAATAATCTCGATATTTGTTGACTATTCTCTCTAATTTGTATAATCTCGATATTTGTTGACTAGTCCCCCTAGCTTGTATAATCGAGTGAGATGACAAAACATGACTGCCCACGCTTATCGGCATGGCACATGCTGGATGGGTGGATAGAGTTAAGAAAGCAATGGCAAACTGAACGTAAACTTGCCCAGGAATCACAAACAGCCAAAACAATTTGCTGGAGTTGACTGCAACGTCCTGTAAAGGATATGCAGCTAACTTTAATTTTTAACAATATGTGAACGCCTAACATTTCACAGCTTCTGCAGCTGAGTGTACCATTGACTTACTTTACTAATGTGTTTCTTGTTGTTCCCCCCATAGCCACGTGGACAAGTACACAACTCGCGAAGACCCTCGCCATGACCCCGACTATGTCGAACCACCACGGCCTCGGGAAGTGGAGTTAATCAGGGACCAAGAAAAAGGCTTTGGATTTGTGGCGGGCAGCGAGAAACCCGTGGTCGTGCGTTTTGTCACTGAGGGTAAGTAATACATACACGACAATGTGTGAGTGTGTGTGTCTGTGTGTGGTCGTGCATTTTGTCACGGAGGGTAAGATAATACATACACAAGTATGTATGTGTGAGTATCCATGGTCGTGCGTTGCATCACGAGAGTAAGTTAATACATGCACGACAAGAATGTGTGTGTGGTTGTACGTGCGGGCGCGTCTTTGCGTGAGTAGGTGCGCGCTTGTGTGTGCGCGCGTGCGTGCGCGGACCTGCCTGCTTTTCTGAGGGTGTATGTGGGTGTATGGATCTATATAAGCGAAAATATTTTTCTCTGTACTACATATGTTCGACAATCCTACAACCAATGTTTAGCCGTCATTTTAACAGTTCCACAGTTACATTCATCAGTATCTACTATCTTTAGTTTATGAGTATGAGGTATTTCAACCTGTCGTGTCTGACGTCTGAAACTTGTTCTTTTCGGTTGAGTTCGTAATATGCATCATTTTGGTTCTATAATTGCTTCTTAAAAACCTCACGGCCTCATCAAAGATTGTATCTATATCAGGCAGAGGTAGTCCTCCACTTTCATTTGCCAATATGTATTTAAATATTTGATAAATGATATAACCTAAAACCAAACAAGATCCCTTAAATATATTACATAAACCAAAGACAGCGAGGTTCTTCAAGCAAATCTCTCGGAGTCTTCACCAAGTTTGACATTAATTCTTAATAATAGCATTTACCGGACAATGTCGATCTGATTGCAGTCGAAGATTCATTTATAATGAATTCATCATCGGGTTTTTCCCGTTATTACTATCTGCTCAGTTATATGTGATTTTTTACCTATCTGGAGAGGTTTTGGTTTTTCCTGTCTGGCTTTTCTAGTAATGACAACACATAAAGAGAGTTCACCTAATTAACTGAAAAAGGATGTCTTCTTCTTCTTCTTCTTCTTCTTCTTCTTCTTCTTCTTCTTCTTCTTCTTCTTCTTCTTTCTTCTTCTTTCTTCATATTTCTTCTTCCTTCCTTCTTCCTTCCCGCTTCTTCCTTCTTCCTTCTTCTTCTTCTTCTTCTTCTTCTTCTTCTTCTTCTTCTTCTTCTTCTTCTTCTTCTTCTTCTTCTTCTTCTTCTCCTCTTCTTCTTCTTCTTCTTCTTCTTCTTCTTCTTCTTCTTCTTCTTCTTCTTCTTCTTCTTCTTCCTTCTTCTTCTTCATCTGCTTCTTTTTTCTTCCTTCTTCTTCTTCATCTGCTTCTTTTTTCTTCCTTCTTCTTCTTCTTCTTCTTCTTCTTCTTCTTCTTCTTCTTCTTCTTCTTCTTTTTCTTCTTCTTCTTCTTCTTCTTCTTCTTCTCCTTCTTCGTCTTCTTCTTCTTCTCTTCCACCATCTTCTTCTTCGCTTTCTCCTCCTACTTCTCCTTCTCAGCGTCTATTTCCTTTTCCTTTGTCTTTACATATTATTAATTCTCTTCCTCCTGCTTACACTCCTCAACATTTTCATTCTCCTCCGCACCTTTATTATACGGCTACTTCATCTTTCTCTGCTTCTTCTTCAACCATCATATTGATTAAAATGTCTTTTTCGACGCTGGCCATACACAAGTCATCGCGTGGAGTTGAAACCTGTCGACCGTTTATCTTACCAGGTTTCTCACTTCGGCCACATTTTCAATATCTTTCTCGCCATGTAAACAGACAGGCACTCTTGCATACGTGTAAGCAGCCAGGTAGGCAGGCGGGTAGGTAGGCAGGTAAGCAGACAATCATGTATATTTAAATGAAGTGGACTTGAAGGAAAAGCCGAAAATAGAGAGTACTATTAACAGCAGCAACAGCAGTGGTAGTAGTAGTAGTAGTAGTAGTAGTAGTAGTAGTAGTAGTAGTAGTAGTAGTAGTAGTAGTAGTAGTAGTAGTAGTAGTAGTAGTAGTAGTAGTAGTAGTAGTAGTGATGATGATGATGATAGTAACAGTAGCAATAATGTGGTAGATATTGCGTTCGTTATGGCTATGGCGGAAGATGGATGTGACGGATGTAGTAGAAGCATCCGTAATGTTCCCCCTAATGGTGGATGTGGCAGATGAAGTAGAAGCGCGAAGAAAGAATCAGAAGTAATAGCAGTCGACGATATGGTATGAGGAACATGTGTACACGTGTCCCGCCATTAAGGCGTTAAATGTTATGGGACCTTAGAACTATGTCATATACATCGTTGGGTGAGTAAGTAATTAAAGCACGCTGTTCACATGTCTTCAGGAATGTAGGACCCTTTTTTGATATAGATCAGTGGTCCCTTTATATGCCATTGTCCAGTCGTCCTTTTAAAATCAATCAATCATGTGCCATGCCGGAAAGCGTGGGCGGTCATGACTCGCCATTTCACTCGATCACCAGTGTCGTGGATCAGCTCAGTGTTCCTGTCTCGTCCATGCCATGTGGCTAAGCCATCCAGGTATTTTCCTCTCGGTCTTCTCCTTGGTCTGTTCCCTTCGATCTTGCCAGTTGTCACTAAGTTCTCCAATCCATTTCTTCTCATAACATGTCCAAAAAATTTTGACTGTCTACGTCTAATTTCTCTAATCAGTTTACGATGTTTATTTGTCTCCTGTAGTACTTGGTCATTGGTTTTTCTGTCTGTCCATGGTATTCTTTGCATTTTCCTCAGAAACCACATTTCTGCAGCCATCAGATGCTTTTCAGCTTGACTGCTCATTGTCCAAGTTTCACATCCATACAAAAGAACAGGCTCTATGTATCCCCTCAACACTCTTTTTCTCGCTTTCAATTGACATCTTTTTATTGGTCAGAATGTTTTTCATCTTGCTAAAGGCTACTTTCGCCATGGCGATTCTTGTTCTAATCTCTTCAAGGCATCTCCCATCAGATGTTATGACTGTTCCAAGATAATTGTACCGATTCACTTGTTGAAGAATATTTCCATTTACTTGTATATTACATTGTGGCACTTCTTCCTTCCTAGTGACGACCATAACCTGAGTCTTTTTACAATTTAATTCTAACCCCAGTTGCTTCACTGTGTACAACAACCGCATCTACTAATTGTTGCAGGTCCTGCGCATTGTCTGCAATTAATACTGTATCATCTGCATATCTAATGTATTGATGTTTCGTCCTCCAATGCTGATTCCATTTATATCCTCTACATTTCTGAAAATATTTTCACTGTATAGGGAAAAAAGATCTGGAGACATCACACATCCCTGCCTAACACCTCTCTTAATTGGCTGATACTGTCCCACTTCATTATCAATCCTTATTGCAGCTTGTTGTTTCCAATATATGTTTTTTATAAGTCTAATGTCTTTCCCATCAATTTGTAGATCTGCAAGCATATCCACCATGTTGACATGTCTAACTCTATCAAAAGCCTTTGTATAGTCAATAAAGCAAAGATGTACATCCTTGTTTACTTCTATAGCACGTCCAATAACTGTTCGCAGCATATACACAGCATTTACTGTACCCTTTCCTTCTACAAACACACATTGTTCTTCCCCTATTTCAGGTTGTATCTTCTTCCTTACTCTTTGCATGATAATTCTTAGCAAAATCTTTGTGATGTGACTCATTATACTAATTGTTCTATGTTGATCACATTCCAAGGTTCCTGATTTCTTTGGGATTGCAACAAATACAGAGTTTGAATAACGAAGACACAAACAATAGATTGCACGATTTATTGCCTGGCATATTTCGCTGCATCTCGTCAGGTACATACTGCAGAACTCACACAACTTACGTGAAATTAACTAGATAAATCCTTCAAGTTGAAATATACACAATTTCGCACAGTAATGTCGATTGTCTACCACGGTAATTTTAAGCTGACTAACATGTCTTTCTGTTTACACAATTCTGGCTTGCGTTGATAGATCATAATTGCTTCTGCAAATTTTAACAAGCGTCTTAATTAGCGTCTTCAATCGGCAAGCACATTGTTGCCAGTCGCCATGTTGTGTCCAGAGAGACTGCATTTCGCGTGTTGTTTAGAACACAGAATACTCGCTTGTTAAAATTTGCAGAAGCAATTATGATCTATCAACGCAAGCCAGAATTGTGTAAACAGAAAGACATGTTAGTCAGCTTAAAATTACCGTGGTAGACAATCGACATTACTGTGCGAAATTGTGTATATTTCAACTTGAAGGATTTATCTAGTTAATTTCACGTAAGTTGTGTGAGTTCTGCAGTATGTACCTGACGAGATGCAGCGAAATATGCCAGGCAATAAATCGTGCAATCTATTGTTTGTGTCTTCGTTATTCAAATTCACTACGGGAAAACATTGTTTTGAAATACAGAGTTACATAATTCAGGAGGTATATCTCCAGTATCATATAATGTGTTCATCAGTCTGGTGACTTGCTCTAGTCCAAATTCTTCTAAAGCTTTAATCATTTCTGTTGTGATGTTATCTGCACCGGGGGCATTGCCAGCTTTCATATGCTTAAGAACATTTCGAGCCTTTATCTCAAAAATTGGCGGTCCTTCATTATTAAATCTAATATCATACTGTTCGTCTCTGTTATCATCATAAAGGTGTTTCACATAATCTGTCCATACATGTAGAATCTGGTCTTTTTCTATTATGATTTTGCCATCTTCAGTTTTTAGACACCCTGTTGATGTACTTGTTCTTTTATTAGTAAGTTCCTGAATTCTTTTGTGCACTAATTTGGTATTTTGACTGTTGTGTTGGTTTTCAATTTCTAAGCACTTTTCCTCAAGCCATGCTTCTTTTGCCTCCTTACATAATAATCTGACTTGTCTGTGAATTTCTTCATATTTGACAGAATTATTTTTGTTGAGTCTTCTTGATTCCATGAGGTGTAAAATTTCTTCAGTCATCCATTTCTTACGACCCACCTTCTTTAATTTTGGAATGGTTGTTTCTGCAGCCACATTGATTGAATTCTTCAACGTTTCCCATTGATCATCCACATCCTGGAATAGGATCTCTAGATCAGACAAAATTTCAAATCTGTTCTGTACTTATATGTTGAATTTGTTTTGTATTTCCTTGTCATTACTCAATGTACACAAATCATATTTAGTGTTTCCTGTTATATACTTGACTTTCTTCAACTTTATCCTCAATGTTCCTGTGAGTAATCGGTGGTAACTATAACAATCAGCACTGGGAGCTGTTTTTGCTAGAGTTAATGCATTTCTAAATATTCTGCTAATCAGAATGTAGTCAATCTGGTTTCTAATCCTGCTATCAGGACTCCTCCATGTCCATAATCTTCTAGGGTGTTGCTTGAACCAGGTTTTTCCTACAATCATTTCCTGTTCTTTTGCCCACTCTACGAGTCTGTATCCTCTTTCATTTCTCGCTCCTAAACCATTGTTTCCTACTGTGTATCTATCCCCTTGATTTCCTACTTTTGCATTGAAGTCCCCTATTATGATGTTTATTTCTGAATTTTTACATTTCTTTAAGGCAGACTCTATGTCATTATAAAATTCTTCTACACTATCTTCACTGGATTCTCCTGTTGGGGAATATACTTGAATAATATTTATGCTAAAAGGTCTGCCACTTAATTTAACTAGTAGAACTCTGTCCGACACGGCCCAATATCCTTGAACAGATTTAGCTGTTTTCCGGTCCAAAATAATTGCCACTCCTCTATGACGATCTTCACCTCCAGAATAAATAATCTTGAAATCTTCCTCTATCTTGATGCCTGCTCCTGTCCATCTCGTTTCGCACATACCTAAAATATTAATTTTTTCCCTTTCAATTTCTTGTTTTATGTTCTCTAATGTTCCGTCGTTGTTTAACGTCCTAACGTTCCAAGTTGCAAATTTTAACGTCTCTGTCCTTGTCTTGCGATGATCAGTCTTTAAGCGAATCATGATATACTAGGCACTTTTAAAGAGCTAGTTTGCCGTTGTTTTCCTCTATGGCAGTGACCTTACTTGTCGGAGACCGCAGCCATTGACTCAAGAAGAGTTCCTCTGCCTGCCGTCGTGAAGCTCGAGGCCATGACCCACAATATCTGTCGGCTGCCCTCAAAATTTCATCCACCACCTGCCTTCCGTGGCTTCTTTTGAAAACTTCCAATAAAAGGAACACAAAATAACATCACATAATCCACAGGAAAACACTTTTCACAGGAAATCCATAGGAAATCACACGAAATCCAAAGGATAACAATACGTCTTTTTCAGCCAAACACTTAAATAAGCAGAAAAAAATAGGAGGAGGAAGAGGGGAGGTGAAGGGATGGAAAGGGAGGGAGGAGGAGGACAAGGTGGAGGGAGATAAATAGAAGCGGAGGAGAAGGAGGAAGAGGAAGAAATCGTGTGGCGGGGGAGGAGGAAGAAAAAGATGAAGGAAGAGGAGGAAGAAAATGAAGGAGGGGGACAACTTATACATTTCGGCCCAATACTCCTCTCCCTTTTTGTGTCTCTTTGTAGTTTCATTCGTGTATTGCAGCCTATATTTAGAACGAGAGACCAGTGGAACTCCGTGATTGCTAAAATAAAAGAACACAAATAATGAACGGAAAACTATTATTCCTCGACCTCTGCCATTGGTAGTCCGGAAATTACCTCCTGGAAGCAATAAAATTGCTTTATTTTCCATAAAACGTTCTGCCCAATTTGTATCAGTCCCTTGACCCGTGACTTACTTTTCTTGACCCCTTCCGGAATGATTCATTTCCTTATTCCGGGGATGTGGTCACATAAATAGTTATAGTGGAGTCAGTATGTGGGCGACAAATGCGATTCTTCTAGACTAGTGATTCCCCAGTCTGTATCGCTTTATCTGCCGTTAATTTCTATTCTACTATTACCCTTACTCCGTACAGCCTCAGGAGAGAAGTTATATTAGGGTCCGTTGCGTGGCTCAGATTAATAATTCTGTGACCGATTCAGCCATAAATGGGTGTCTCGTTGGCAATGCGTCGAAGTACGCATTTTCCTGTAGCGAGGCACTGTCGTCATTTGGAGGTGCCAGATTCGAGTCCCGGTCGGTAACTATAGCTTTTAATGTTTATATTGTCTAGTGCGTCCTCTAGTCTCTAATTCTTACCCCTACTTCCTGTGAGGGCAAAACAATATGTGTGTATTTATTTATGTATTGTCTTGATGGACCCCAATTGATATTAAAGTGAAGGTGATTGTAGTCCAAAGACGGCAAAAATGTTTCCTTGATCGAGCCGCAACTCGTGCTAGCGAAGTTGATAGCGAACAGCACTGGTAATTTCACGAGCACTGTCAGACGCGGGTTTGACGCCTGGGTTCGTCGCTTGCCAAAGTGAGGCAAAGATTGTCCACCTATTCCGCCTTGTTCTGGGGTCTATGTGAATGGGGCTATCAGTTGCAGGAAACTGCTTCGGATAAATTGTAATTATTATCAACCCTATACTTCTTTGTACGGCAGGTCTCCCTGGCCTAGTAGGTTAGCAGACTTTCTCCGTAATCCCGTATACTCTCGTGGGTAACGTGACGACGGCGAGAATCGGTAGCGGTTCTAACCGCGTCGGTAACTTAATGTGAGCCGGTCGCTCAGAAAGCAATGGACAAACTACTGAGCGTAATCTTGCCAAGAAATCAACAATCAGCTGAAAGATGCTGATGTTGACAGCGATGTCCTGTAAGGGAAACTTCTTTGTACGAGTGGGCTTCAAATGAAAACCTTAATTCTTTTTCTTCTTTTGGGATGGGGGTGGGGGGGAAGGGTGAATATATTCTGAAAAAGTAAAGAACACATGTATCGTATTTCGATGTAGTCACCACTGCGTTCTAAGCAAGTCCCCAAGCATCGATAAAGTGCATGGATTCCTGTAGGAAACAAATCTCTTGGTCACTACTCGATGTGTCTGATCAGGTCTTGAACTGTGTCTCACAGAAGTCAGCCGTTTCGAAACTTCCTACTCCACTCGTACACTGCTGGACTACACAGGAATTCCTCACCGTACTGGACCTTCATTCGCCGATAAATTCCTATAGGTTTTACCCATTCACTTATCACAAAACGGATTACAGAACGCTGCTCCTCTTTGATGCATGTCAAAAGTGCGGTGGTCATCTTTAAACTGTCCTTATGACGTCACCGTATTCGTCTGCACCGTGATGTCATGTGACTAACACTCTTGACATCCTTAACAACGATATTGACAGGTTACAAAAACAATGGCGGGGTTACTGTAATTTCTATCATACCTTTAAGCTTTTCATTTGAAGCCCCCTCGTTTAAAATAAAATAGGCCACCCGCGGCCGCGTTCTGTAACATTAAAGACACCCGCGAACCCAAGATATGATAGGTAGGTAATCCACATGCGGTACAAACTGGTACATGACAATCATCTGGGAATTATCTGGGAAGAAATAACGGCGAGAAAGGGAATTGGCCACCCCACCTCATATGTCGTGGCCCAGAATATGTAGTGTTCGAACAATTCAAACTCTGATAGGTGTATCTGCTTTGGGTCTATTTTCACCTTGTATACACATAGTTGCAGTTGGAGATCGCAATGTTGATCGCTTGTAGGTTTCTGGCGACTGTTTGTGATGAGTCCTGCATTGGGATGGAGTGAAATGAAACACTCTTGTGAGAGAAGCATAAGCAATACTAGCCTAAAAACCACCCATGCTGTGCCAAATCATGACATGGTAACCTAATACGCTTTTCCGAAGATAGTTCAAGAATAAACAGGTATTGCTTGGCTATCATAGAAGTAGAAGAAAGAAGTAGAGACAAGAGAGCGCACTATACAACATAACAATTGAAAGCTAAAATTACCGATCGGGATTCGAACCTATCACCTCCAAATGATGGTCTTAGGCTATCAGGTATCTCTTCGTGTGCTTCTGCCTCTTCTAATGCTGGTCTTTCCAGTCGTCACGGAGTTCTTCAATGCCGTTCTTCCTAGTATATGACCAAAGAACTTTGTCTCTTTCTAATAGTTGTGTACAATGTTCTACTTTCATTTATTTTATTGTTAAGTTAGTTGCATGTCCTTTACAAGACGTTGCAGTATACCCCAGAATGTATTGGTTGCTTATGATTTACTAGGTAACCTTAGTTCAGTAGTTTGCCATCGATTTCTAAACAGCCGACGCCCCATATATAGAAATCAATTCCTCATATATCCGAATTAACGCAAAGTGGTCTGCATCCAAATCGCCTGCGGCTGATTTCGAACCCTCGTCTCGGTATGTCGGAAATTCTGAAACTGCGCGTCTCACTATCCCACAAGCTATAACACTAGTATTACTGTCTATGTACTGATTTAACTCATTGCTGACATCATACTAGAAAGTACACATTATCAAACGTGTGGTGAGTCACACAATGATAACAAGAAGGAGATTGAGCCCAGGGTAGTCGAGCGTGTGCTCTAGTGCACAAGACTTCATGCTCCAGTGACTCCAGATAAGAAATAGAAATCAAGAATATACACTACACATGTGAACTGTCTGTATTCTTGTCACCCCTCGACTTCTCTAAGCACACAGTGTTACATGGTATCTTTTCTTCTTCTTCTTCTTCTTCTTCTTCTTCTTCTTCTTCTTCTTCTTCTTCTTCTTCTTCTTCTTCTTCTTCTTCTTCTTCTTCTTCTCGAGGATTCGAAACCGGGTATCCCGAATGGGAGCCCTGAGTTTATGTAAATAAGTTACTAAACCATAGGGGTGACGTAATGTTAGCCCCATGCTTAATATGACGTACTAGCCCACAAGGAATGGCATAAAAATCCCCGTAGCTGTTATTTTCCCTAAGAAACTTTACCAAGCGACATAAATACACAAAGTAGTCGCTTGTTAAAGTTTGCAGAAGCCATAATGATTAATCTGCATACGCCAGTTTTGTGCAAACAGAAAGACATGATAGTCAATTTAAAATCACCATGGTAGACAATTGACAATGCTGTGCGTACATGTTTATATTTCATCTTGAAGGATTTATCTAGTTATTTTACTTTATGTTGTGTGAATTCTGCAGAGTGCACCTGGCGAAATGCAGCGAAATATGCCAGACAATAAATCGTGCAATCTATTGTTTGTGTCTTCGTTATTACATTTCAGTTTACAGTTTGCGTTTGTTTTTTGTATTACTTGACTAATTGGTTTTTCTGCCAGTCAATGATATTCTTTGCATTTCCCCTGCGATTAGATGTTTTTCGTTATGTTGTACATAATAAAATGTTGTTTCTGCTATATTATGTTATATATAACACAATGTCATTTCTGCTACGTTATTTTTATCTTATCTCATCTCATATTGTTCCTCTTGTACGTTGCGGTGTCGAGGTGAAGTATAAACAGCGGGAGAGTGCCGGTTTATGGACTTCGTATATCGTGATTCCCACGGACTATCTTTTTCCCTATGTCCTTTGTTTACATGGTCGGCCGCTTCTTCTGATTCCGTTTGGTATGTACACCATTAATTGTTGTGGTATATTGTTAATTTGTAGTCTAATTATATAGCCAAACCATTTAACTTGCTGTTTTCTGATGAAGTCTAGCGATGCTGTACCCCCACTTTAGTCCTGACTTATACATTTCTGATTTTATCTCTTCTTGATACGTTGAGTAATCATCTCAGGAAACTCATTTCCGTTGTTGTAATTTTCCTTTACTCTTTCTCTGTCATTGACCAGGTTTGACATTGGAAGCATAGAGTTGGTAGGAAGATTGTGCTGTAAAGTGCTTTTTTAAAAGTAACTATTGATACGTATTTATTCTGTAGTTTTGGTGCCATTTGTCCAATACATTGGTTTGCCTTATTGCATCTGTTTTAGATCTTGTCTTCTGATCTGCCATTTGACGATACTGTACTTCCTAAGTACTTGAAGCTCTTTACTTGTTATTTTTTTCTTCTTTGGTTATAGTCATTACCTCTGTTTTACCGATTCTAATCTTCATGTTATGTTCCTTACACACTTCTTTTAGGCTATTTATGTGGACTTGTAATTCTACTTCTGATTTTGCTATTGTGCTTGATCGTCCGCAAATAGGAGTTCTTGAATGGTGTAGTTCGTCGTTGGAGCTTCCTCTGTGTTCTGTTCGTTATGCGGTGTTGTTACGGTCTCTGTTTGGCTGGCATCTTTACATATGCTGTCTATATAGATCATTAACAAGAGTGGGGGGGGGGGGGAGAAGGGGGGAAGACAGGACACAACCATGTCGTACTCCGGATCTTATGGTGAAGGGTGCTGAGTGTCCTCTGTTTGTTCTTACAGTGCATTCAGTGTTGCTGTATAAACTTCTACATAATTGTGTTAGATGTGCACTTACTCCATATCATTTACGGATTTCCAACACATTTTATTTACTCTACCAATGCCTTTTCTTGCTTGACAAAGGCTACGTAGAGATTTTCATTAAATTCGATTGATTTTTCTATTAGTTGTCTAAGAGCAAAGATGACATCTCTGCATCCTTTGTTTTTCCTAAATCCAAGTTGTGTTTCGTTTAGCTGGAGTTCTATTGTAGTCGTAGTCTCTAGAATTTTGCAAAATATTTTTCCAGTATGACTCAAATGGAAATGCCTCTGTAATGTTTGCAGTCTTTCTCAGTGCCTTTGTTTTTCCAAAATGTTATATATATAATAACATATCATTTCTGCTTCATTACGTTGTAAACCCTCCCAGGCATTAAATTGAGACCAATGTCGGTAGGACCTGCCACCACAGCTTACAGACAATAATATCATGCTTAATTGAATTATGAAATTAGCAAATGAAACAATAAAAGATATTATGAAAACAGTTGCAGTAATTATATATTTTAGAGCACATCAGCATTTATAGGGGGAAAACATCAAACAGAATCCCCTCCTATAGGGCAGGGTAGTCAGTTCACCTTTCTAAAGGGTTTTGATTAATAGCAATAAATGGAAAAGAGTGAACGAGAGATGGGCCCTGTAATGTCTCGTTAGGGTCTTTTCCTTGGCAAAACATTAAATCAATACGTATTAGGCGCTTTGATCGCCAGGAAATTATCATACTTCTGAAAATAGCCTCCTGCTGCTTGACTATGACTTCTGAATGCTGGTTATGAATAGTGGTCACTGACTATGACTTCTGAATGCTGGTTATGAATAGTGGTCACTGACTATGACTTCTGAATGCTGGTTATGAATAGTGGTCACTGACTATGACTTCTGAATGCTGGTTATGAATGGTGGTCACTGACTATGACTTCTGAATGCTGGTTATGAATAGTGGTCACTGATTATGACTTCTGAATGCTGGTTATGAATAGTGGTCACTGACTATGACTTCTGAATGCTGGTTATGAATAGTGGTCACTGACTATGACTTCTGAATGCTGGTTATGAATGGTGGTCACTGACTATGACTTCTGAATGCTGGTTATGAATAGTGGTCACTGACTATGACTTCTGAATGCTGGTTATGAATAGTGGTCACTGACTATGACTTTTGAATGCTGGTTATGAATAGTGGTCACTGACTATGACTTCTGAATGATGGTTATGAATAGTGGTCACTGACTATGACTTCTGAATGCTGGTTATGAATGGTGGTCACTGACTATGACTTCTGAATGCTGGTTATGAATAGTGGTCACTGATTATGACTTCTGAATGCTGGTTATGAATAGTGGTCACTGACTATGACTTCTGAATGCTGGTTATGAATAGTGGTCACTGACTATGACTTCTGAATGCTGGTTATGAATGGTGGTCACTGACTATGACTTCTGAATGCTGGTTATGAATAGTGGTCACTGACTATGACTTCTGAATGCTGGTTATGAATAGTGGTCACTGACTATGACTTCTGAATGCTGGTTATGAATAGTGGTCACTGATTATGACTTCTGAATGCTGGTTATGAATAGTGGTCACTGATTTTGACTTCTGAATGCTGGTTATGAATAGTGGTCACTGATTATGACTTCTGAATGCTGGTTATGAATAGTGGTCACTGAATATGACTTCTGAATGCTGGTTATGAATAGTGGTCACTGATTATGACTTCTGAATGCTGGTTATGAATAGTGGTCACTGATTATGACTTCTGAATGCTGGTTATGAATAGTGGTCACTGACTATGACTTCTGAATGCTGGTTATGAATAGTGGTCACTGACTATGACTTCTGAATGCTGGTTATGAATAGTGGTCACTGACTATGACTTCTGAATGCTGGTTATGAATAGTGGTCACTGACTATGACTTCTGAATGCTGGTTATGAATAGTGGTCACTGACTATGACTTCTGAATGCTGGCTACGAATTGTGATCACTGACTATGACTTCTCAATACTGACAGAAAATTATGGACACTGATATTAAATGATAGACACTGACGGCGAGTGAGAGACACTGATGTTGATGGCAGTGACAGCGAATGAAAGCTCTGATAGCCAATGAGAGACGCTGGTATTTAATGAGAGACACTGACAGCTGATAAGAGACATTGACAGCGAATAAGAGAACTGACATGTAATACGAGACACTGACAGCGAATAATAGACAATGAGAGTGAATGATGGAACTGACAGTGAGTGAGAGACACTGACAGTGAATGAGACACATTAACAACGTATAATGATTTGGCGCATATTTTACAGGTAAGAACAGAAACAGTTAATGTCGAGTCTGATGACAGCATCCGAAGCATCAGTGTGCTTTTTTTCGCGTAACCTTTACAGGACATTGCAGTCAACACCAGCTGCTGTTGATGTCTTGGCAAGTTTTACGTTCAGTAGTTTGCCATTGCTTTCTGAACGAATGGCTCACATACCCCCGTAAGAAACCAGAGTGACGCGATCCGCTGCCGAATCTCGCGTAGCTGTGTTTCGTATGAGGGTATACGAAATTACTTATAGCGTCCTTGTACTGATAAAAACGCCCTCGTGGCAGATCATTGCTAACATGATCAGACCAGAAATTGAAATCCATGAGATGAAGAATGAGTAGAATGCAAGTGTCAGCAAACCAGGAATGAAACAAGCTTACCGTCTTTACAGTGGAATCTGAGTCTGATGGCAATATTCGTAACATTAAGAGATTCCGTTTATTGGCACCAGGAAAGAAACGCCCTCAATCTAAGGACGATCAGAAAAGAAATTGGAATGCGTGAGATGAAGAATGAATGGAATCTAAGCGTTATCAAACTAAAGATGGAGAAAAATACCGACTTTACAGTGAAGGCGAAGTCAACGTCACAGAAAGATACTCTGATTTCTTCCTACTTCCGTGGATCTCCATATATAAGCTGACTTTCCCTTTTTTAAACCAGTCGTAGCCACAATATCTCGACATATGACGGCATCACAGTGGCTAAGGAAATCACTCGACCAAACGCCACTGTTCAATGGAAGGAAATATTTAACTCCGCTTCCCATAATCTTATAAAATGTCATTTTTGTTTCCAACTATTTAGTTTAGTTTAATTTAGTTTAGTTTATGGATCAACATCACGGCACACGGGTGTAACCCTAAGTGCTCCGTTCTACTCCTAACTCACGCCTGAGTCCGGAGCATCTCAGCTCAGTGCACGAACTTTGTAGCACCGGCGAGGATCCTGAAATACTTTGGGTAGATATTTTAACTCGAAACTTTGCCCGGGCAGCGCCGTTAGGCTACTCTTTTTCGATTTCCAATTGCCAAGGGATATTTTACGTGCTCAACAACTCACGCGGGCGTCCGATCTCACTACCCAGAGACCAGGGGAAATTTTTTTACTAGAAAACACGTGAAAATATCCGGGTCCTCACCGGAGCTTGAACCCGGAACCTCCAGCACTCGAGGCTTACACCATACTCCGAGACCACTCAGCCCCCTTCCAACGGTTCTGTCTTTACAATTCGTACGTAATTGAAACCGACATCGGTAGCCAGGGGCTAGCGAATGCGATTCACAATTCCGTATACCTCGTTCGAATCAGTTGCGAGCAATTTGGAGGCAGACCGCATTGTGTTGATTTTTAACAATGGTCCTTCAGAAAGCATTGGCAAACTACTGAGCGTAAACTTGCCTTGTAATTCACAAACAGCCAAGAATGTATGGGATGTTGATTGCACTGTCCTGTAAAAGGACACACAACTAACAACGCAGCTCTAACAATTTAGATGACAATTCTGGATGGAAATTTGCCAAGGTGAACGGATGTAAGTCATGGATTCAGGCTCCCCACAACTTTTATAGAGTTATACGATGTAACCATTCACAAGGTACACCTCACATTCACAAGGAACGGTCGGTCTTGTCAGTCAACCATCTGCAAAAGATAACTCCGTTTGCATCAGTCTTTATGGTTCTTATTGAAAGGATATGTATGGCATGTGTCCTATGCTGCAACACCTGGTGCTTGACTCCAAAACATTCTGATGACTAATTCTGTAATTCCTTGGTATATAAATTTAAGAGGCACGCCTAGATGTAATTTCATCACTAGACGTCGGGAAATCCACAGCATCGAAATCGTTTGGTTAGTATTTGCAAGGAAGGGGGGGGGGGGGAGGCACTAAACGGTCACTTAGATGCCTGGCTCAGTTCTATCCAAGAAGGATACGACAGACCCTAACTACAATGGGGTATAATAGTACATAACGAGACAAAATGTATAATTAGATCCTGAGGACACACAATTAAAAAAACAACACACACGCTCACACGCACGCACGCACACACACACACACACACACACACACACACACACACACACACATATATATATATATGACTAGGGCCTCAGTCTTCGTCAATACAATAATTAATGTGGCGCTGTATTTTAATTTCATATTAGTTTTGTCGTTGTGTTTTAATTTCATATTACTTTTCTTATATCTATGTTTGTTTTATTCTTGACAACGGCAATGACTACTGTAACGTTGAACAGCTGTGCTGTGTATTATTCGAACTTATCTTTGTATATCAGTTTTTAGTACATTATTACATTATTTTAATATATCTTCCCCCCTACATTACGTTAAATAGTTTGTTTAGATGAACTGATTCCCTATCAGCTGTCCTTGAAGGTCCAATGAGGTTATCTTAGGTAAAATTAGGCAAAGGTATAACACCCAATGTCGCCTTGTAAAACAAATGATTTTAGCCAACCCACGATAACTAGAATAACAAACAATGCTAATCCTGTAATCATAAATCGATGTTCTCACTCGTAACATATTAATCAATATTTATATAATCAGATTAAAAGCTAAGCCCATTCAAGACCGAGAATCGTACATCTTTTTTCAGGGTACGCAGGTATTGTAATCGCACCCAGTCAAACGCAATTCCCATCCCTCTTTGCTGTCGTTAGTGGACAAGCTCCCATTTCCATTGTTCTGGATCTATATCTGTATCAATGTACGGCCAACGTTATAATAGAACAATAGCTGGCCGCCAACATTGTGCCGTCCGTCCTTACACATGAAGAGCTAATCATTGCGTAATGCATGCCTCCATTCACCCTTGCATCTCTTTCCACGATATCTAAACGAAATACGTATATCAGAATTGAAATAATGACGTGAACAAAATGGAAAAAGGGTGTATATTTCATATATTTCACTGTACGTATTCTGTTCATTCCAGTCATACACTGCTTCAACGAGAGGAGAATGCAGCCTCTGTCCGTCTCATATCCAGTAATGACAGGGTTTTCCTCACTGCCAACATGGGTATTATAACTCTGCTGGTTGTAAGGGACCTTGATACAAGACAGTTTCGCTGGATATTTATCCCAGATATACATATTATCCCGAGAGTCATCGTTATTTCTTTGATATATTCCCAAACAAAGGAGGTTATACATAATCATCAAATTTAAAAGCATATACATAGCACTTACATAGTGGAATATATCATTCAAAAACGTCTTTAAGGACAGGTGAAACAGTTCCGTTTAAGCACAGGTGAAATAGTTCTGTTCTCAGGTCATACAGATGTAAATGTGCCTTGCAAAGAAGGAGTGACCATAATATTATCTAAAAGGGTAGAGAAAGCATTTATAGAGTGGGAAGCATTGAGTCTTAGACTACTAGCGATGCTATACCATGGACTGATACTCTCCGCCATTGTGTCCGTCCTGTTTATCCAGACAATGAGCACCGCTCGAGCAAAAACAACTCGGAAAAATAAATTAATAGTGAAGCCACCCGGGTCATCCTCGGGTGCACCAAATAAACATCTTGTCGAGCTATAAGGTACCTTCTGGACTTTCCCTCTATGAAAAGCATAAAGAAAATTATATGATTACCTCAAAGTTAAAATCGATATTCCACACTGAATCCACTCTGTTCTGTCACTACCTAGAAGAAATCGACCGAAGAGGGTCAAATAAAGGCTGGGGCTTGCTGCAGAAGCCATCCACCACCTATGCAGACCCACATACGTCAATCTTGGAAGAGAGTGGATACCAGTGCCTTCAGACATCAGCAGCATCATCTTCATATCACTCTTGACCTAAGAGGGCGAGATGCCACCACAGGGAACACTGAAGTCAAAGCGCCAATAGATGAAAACACTGGAGCGGGCGATGCAATGTTGCTTATAGATGGCTCTGTGGTTCCCGGCAAACGAAGAGTATGGACGTCTTCAGCTAGCAGAGCTAGAAACCTGTCAATGAAGCACTTGATGCTGTTATCGTGACAACAAACAGCATAAGTATATACAGTGTCTCAGGGAATATGCTACAGAAGGTCCAGACGCGAAGATTTTGTCAAGGGACAAAACCAGTTGATTACAGAACTGGTGTGATCGGTCACTTAACGCTACCTGGAACGTTCAGGGGGAGATAGGACCATCTATGGACCTGTTCTGAGGGCGGCGATGTCGATCCTCACTCATCACTAATTAGATCATCACTACGTGATATAAAACGTTTCATGATGTGTACTCATCACCAATTAGATCATATTTGCGTGATCTGAAACGTTTCAGAGGTGCTGGTGCATAACCAGATTGCCATCTGCTGAATCGTGTACAGAAGTCCTTGGGGAAAACATAAAGCGTTGATAACACCGGGAAGTCTTTAACCTTTTAAAATAGAAAACTGATTTAAAAATTATAGTAAAACCAGATCTGCTAAGCCAGAATACTACCGAGGGAAAACATACGGTAACAAGGAAGTTAGGAAGCGATAAGGACGAATTAAAAGACACTATTTTAGACGAACTAGCAGACTAGCAAGAGATAGAAAAATAGTATCACTAAAAGGAAATTTTACAGACCTCTATAGCACCACACACAAACAACAATAAAAAAGCATAGCGGGAAAATATAATTAATAAAATGGACTTACCAAAAATAGAATGTGTTCATCAACATTAAATTTCAAATGAATTGATGGGCTGAATATGTTGAGAAACTTCTGAATAGGCCATTCCCTATAGACCATACCTCGGCAACAGCGGAGCTGAATATCAACTGTGAGAACCCATCTAAAGAAGAAGTTAGCAAACTATCGGGCTTCTGAAGGATTAGAAAGGTGCTTGTCCAGATACGCCAGCAGAGGGTGCTGAAGCCAATATAAACGCCTCCATGTAAATCCTGAGATCAGCATGCTCGAATGGATAAGAGCGCTCGCTCGTGAACTTCCATTGTGCTGATGCCAAGGTAACGGGTTGACCACTTGCACCGGTCAGTCCGACTAAAATATTGATGTCTCGTCCATATCTTGGGCACGTGAATTGCAAGTAACTCTGAAGTCGAAGTGGGTTCGCCCGATGGGAGGGACACTGGTAATAGGGAAAGCTAATCCACACGCAGAAATTAGTACAGTGCACTAGAAGTAGCAGCACGTGTATGGACTACGTTTGAGTTCAAAACGAGCGCAGATAACCGAATTACTGAAATCAGATGTCAAAAAGCTAGTGCACTTACATATCAACTATCACCCTTACTGAAACATCCAAATATACCCATGCCCGCAAAACGACAGATAATAAACAGCATATTCACACCAACCCTATGCTACCAATCTCAGACCTGGACTTTATCCAAATTATACCTTCGAAAAATCAACACCTGCGAAATGAGATGCCTGAGGAGACCTGCCAACTTAACAATCCGAGACCGAGTAAGAAATGCTGTTATCAGACAGACTGTGGGATCAACACCTTGTGCCACATTTATTGAAAGACAGAAGATCAAGTGGTTTGGCCATGTCGTTAGAATGCAACACCAGCAACTACCATCACTGGCCTTACATCAAAGATCATCTGCGACGAGACCAAGAGGACGTCCAAGAAGAAAATGGATTGACGACATCAAAGACATTGTACAACCAGACGGAATGACACTATCCAGTGCCTCCTACCGGGCGCTGGAACGCAAATTATTCCTCCCCACGACGCTTGACGGCAGAAGTGGAAGAAGATGATGATGATGATGATGATGATGATGATTCCATGTGATATAAGCTGGCTTCTATCAGCATTAACGCTGGTTCGTATTTGGAGTCTCTCAGATAAGTACCACACGTTTTTATCGTGATAGACTCTTTTTTCCATTAGAGAATATTGAAAAGCTGCCTTCCACTTCGTGGTCTTTTATTGTTTATATTTCCACAGCTTTACCGCAGTTTTAACCTATTTCATGCATACAGAATACTACCAACGCATCAAATATTGCACTGCTCTGTCACACACACTCGGCAGCTTGTGAACAGCGACAATGATAAATATAGCATTACCATTTAAATCTGCAATAATGGATTCTGAAGTGTTCATTTGTAAACCTTAGCTGTGGATCTACATTT
Organism: Cepaea nemoralis; assembly: GCA_014155875.1. Lineage (NCBI taxonomy): Eukaryota > Metazoa > Mollusca > Gastropoda > Stylommatophora > Helicidae > Cepaea > Cepaea nemoralis. Next base: position 64,290 of record JACEFZ010002101.1, read on the forward strand.
AAATTGTGCTGACATATTAATTCGTTGACTCAAGAGTGCTAATGCGACTGTAGCCTCAAACATATCTAATACTGAAGATGTATTTGCATGCGTTCCATCAACAGTAATTGTGAATTCTTGTTGGAGATTCACACAGAACCCCAACAACACATTTGTCTTCGTTAGAAACAGTGTGCGACATTTAATTGAAATTAGACCTGGATGAGTAGTTTTGTCAAATAAAGATTGCTTGAATCTAGCGAAACAAACAACGTTATTTCTGTGGCAAAACAGAAATGGAAATAGGGTGTAAAAAACAAAAAAACAAAAACAGGCCTGCTTGAACACGAATAAGGGAAGGAAAGTACGATGTTTGAAGACATTATTAAACAAACAAGAAATGGGAATAGAGCTTAAAAAACAGGCGTGTTTGAAAATGATAAAGGGAGGATAAATACGATGTTTGAAGATATTATTATGTTGGAAAAAGAACACAATCCTGAACAAATTCACCCATTTATAACACATTCGGAGAATGCAGTAGCGCAGAGGCTAATACAAATTACCATTCGGCATCCCATGTGTCTGCCAAACTTTGTGTTTACAAACTCTTATTATTTAAGGGAAAACAACTGACAATCAGTGGCGTATATGAAAAACAAATAAATAAAAATAGTGATCAATATACCTATGCCACCTTTCTTTCTGTGACCATGCAATCCTGAAATGTCTTTGTTGTTGAAAAACTCCCAGCAATTACTCGTATCATCCATTCTTGACACTAACAACTATTAGTAGAAGTGATCATTATTCTCTTCAATTTCATCCTGTTCTAATATTTGTTTGTTTGTTTGTTTGTTTGTTTGTTTGTTTATTGTAAGTTATCAGCCAGGAAAAGTTATCATTAGTCCTCTTCAAACTGGATGAGTTCTAACTGTTATTTCTACGTTTTCCTGACACTTACACTTGTAAGGGTAAGTTATAATTACTCTCTATAAACTCTCTCCGTTTCAATAGGTGTTTCTGTTTTTCCATGTCACAATTTCCAGAAGATATTTTTATTAGTATCTTGTGCCTCATGCCGTCCTAAAATGTGTTTCTATTTTCCTGGCACTGAAGTTATAAAGAGCGGTTAGCATTATTCTCCTCTGTCACTTCTCATTCTAACGATTCTGTCTGGCTTTTTTGTTTTTCATTCCAACGGTTGTCTGTTGTTTTTTTTTTTTTCATTCTAATGATTGTTTCTGGTTTTTTTTCCCCTGTCACTTAGTTTCCAGAATAAGTTATTATTACTCTCTTCTTTTTCATTCCGTCTTAACAGTTGTTTCTGATTTTTCCCTCTCACGGTTTCAAGAAGATGCTATTAGTACTCTCTCCAATCTCATTCCGTTCCAACAGTTCTGTAATGTTTTCATGACACAATTATCCGGAAAAGTTATCATTATGTCCCCCATCTCATTCCGTCCTAACAGTTGTTTCTATGTTTTCCCGACACTTGCAGTTATGAGCAGGCGTTATCATTATTCTGTTCAATCTCATTCCGTGCTAACGGTGTCTAATTAAGAAATGTCATCACAGCCTCCCAGCACTTGATGTCCCGTAAGGCGGGAACAGACCGCCCGTCAAATCCCGCGGTTCTACATTACCAGACATCATTACAGGGCTTTAGAGGGGGAAAATATTGCTGATCCCAGCTCGTTGCCAGACTGCTGGACATGAGGTAGACAGCCGGGAATATGACGGCTTTTTGTTATTGGCCGAAGGGATGGCGAGGGTAACAGCTTCAGTGACATTATTATTATCCATGGTGTTGCCGAGAGCATTTCGAGGGCTTAGAGTACAATATTATATTTCTGAAATGGAATGGATTGTTGAATCATATTTGATTTAAAAAGGGCAAGAGGAAGACAAACACGGTAGTAGTCTTCTGATCGATTCTCATCGGGGCGGTTTCGAATTTGTAAAATCTCTCTAGGCTCCCAGAATAAAAGAGATGTCTTGGGAAGAAAAGGCAGTCAATATGATAATGACCATACCACCGACCTAGTGCCGTTTGATCTATAGAAATATGGGTATAGCTCTATACGCCCATTGCGCCTTAGGCGTGAAAGGGGGATCTTTACTTTTAACTTTGCTTAAAAGGAAGACAAAGAGATAAATACGTAGATGGCTAGACAACATGGTATAATTGAGACATGGACACAGATCTAATTCAGGACTCTGGTGAACCTATGAAATGGCGAACCTTGATCATCCACGCTTATCGGCATAGTGTATGATGATGATGATGATGATAATAATAATAATAATAATAATAATAATAATAATAATAATAATAATAATAATAATAATAATAATAATAATGGTTGCACATCTTTGATCATAATACAAACTGCTGAGCGAAGTCTGAGTTCATTTAATCTCTTGACATCTTTCCAGAAATCTAATGGATATCACAATTCCGCAACATCAAACATTTTAACGAGCAAACAAATACACACAAAACACACCATCATCAAGTACCATATCCGCAGTGCAGGTTAGCTGTAAGGGTTTTACAACACATTCTGTCTTGAGCCTTAGTTATACACCTATCTTTCCAGAAATCTAATGGATATCACAATTCCGCAACATCAAACATTTTAACGAGCAAACAAATACACAAAAAACACACCATCATCAAGTACCATATCCGCAGTGCAGGTTAGCGGTAAGGGTTTTACAACACATTCTGTCTTGAGCTTTAGTTATACACCCTACCAGACTGTATCCTGATTATATCTTGGCATTGTGTATCCGTTCACATATCTTACGTTCGTTAGCTCTTTCGCCGTCAACACTTCTCTCCATTATGAGTTTGTATAGATTGTTAAAACCACAAGTATTTTATCTTTCTGTGTTTTATGTTTTCACGGCTAATTTTGTTATTGGGTGCAGAAGGGCTTCCTTATTTGTTTTTTTTTTTTTTTTTTTGCATCGAAGAAATTCGCCCAAATGTGCCTTAGACACACATTTCGAAAGCTTCAGTTTCACACTCTTTCGTTAAGTTAATGTTTATATTTCCAAGCTATACAAACACCATCCTCGTGTATCGACAGGGTCGAGATGGACAGGCGGTTGCCAATGATATGCAGGGCGAACTAGATCGAATTTCCTCATGGTGTGCTGATGCCAGCGCCCTTGTCAACCCTGCAAAGGCAACGGTTACATGGTTCTCACTAAACAACCATATTGTGAAAACAGACCTGCCAGCAGTAAGAATGGATGGGAGCAGTTTGAGTAGAACCCAGTCAATGACATATCTTGGCGTGAGGCTTGATCGTAGCCTGTCCTTCAGAGATCATGTCGATTATGTCATAACGAAGGCTCGAAAAGGTTTGTCAGCAATGAGAGTCATGGCGACTGCCAATATCGAGCAAAGACTGCTAATACTTCTGTTCCAAGGACTTGTACTTTCACGCATCGAGTATGCCCTGGCCATCCTCACTGTCAGCCCTACACAGATTGGAAGACTCGAAAAGGTACAAAACGAAGCTATGCGCATCATTTTGGGCTGCACGAGAGACACCAGCTGTGTAGCAATGAGATACCTCCTTGACTTCCCGACAATGGAACACAGGATCAAGATCTGGAGAGCTCGTGCATACTTAAAAATAAGTGCAGATGAGCAGCACCCTCTGCATGACGCTATATTCAGAGAAAAGGGTGACAGGCTAAAGAGGGGCAAATCATGGATGGGTCAGGAGGAAAATGTCGTCAGACAGGTCTGCAGTCTTACCAGTATCAACCCCGGCAAGGAATGGGTGCCGGTGCCTCCAGCCTTTAAGTGCACTTTCTCCTGCATTTATCACACTCGACAGACGGTGCCGCTGTCAATGCAGAGGTTAACGCGCTCATCTATGAACACTCAGATAGCCCCGAAGTGCTCATCTATACAGATGGATCTGTTGTAAAGCAGCAGAGAAGTGCGTGGGCATTTACAGCCCGTTCAGCGGGCCGAACCGTTCAAGAATCCAGTGGTGCCCACTCTATGACCACGAGCAGCATGACGATGGAGGTGATGGCAGTTACACAGGCTTTCATATGGCTGGAATCACAGCATTATACCAACGTGTGTGTACTAAGTGATTCAATGACCATGATTCAGAAGGTCGAAGCTGGATCTGTACGTCGACAGTGGACTGAATCGCTGAGGAAGTCTGTTGTCCGTAAAGTCACCTTCATCTTCGTCCCGGGACATGCGGGAGTCGAGGGAAATGAACGAGCTGACAAACTGGCTGGCTCTGCACCCCCTGTAGATGGCCAGCCCATGGATCGTGCCGATGTTATTAACGTCCTTAAAGATTTGGCGAGAACAGAGGATTTTGACGTCAGTGATTCCACTTCGCTGTCCAGGATGAAAGACCTGGGAGTAAGAATCGGCACAGCCAGACGCGAGAGGTACATCGGGAAAACAAAGTGCCTCGTCAACCAACACAGAACTGGCACTATTAGCCACCGGACGCTGATGCATATGTTGGGGGGAGGATCTGAGCACCTATGGACATGTCCGGAGTGCAACGAAGATACCCCAACTGATAACTGATAACTGATAACAAACACCAAATAGGTATGTCATACACCATCTTTAAGTTAATGTTTATATTTCAATGCTATGCAAACACCAGATAGATTTGTCACACTCTTTCTTTAAATTTTCACGTTTCCACTCTATACAAACACCAGATAGATTTGTCACATTCCTTCTTTAAATGTTCGTTTCCACTCTATACAAACACGAAATAGATCTGTTATGCTTCTTCTTTAAAAGTTAATGTCTCGACTCTATACAAATACCAGATAGTTCTGTCACCATCTTTCTTTAAATGTTCATGTTTCCACTCTAAACAAACAGCAGATAGCTTTGTCACACTCTTTCTTTAAAGCCTGCTCCATGGCGAAGGGTTACGGATGCAGTTCGTAATCTCGGATACCTGCGTTCGAAACATAGCTGTGGGTTTATTTGGTAGCAGACCACCTTGCGTTGGTTTTTTACGAAATGGTATGGGTCGTTCAGAAAGCAATAGCAAATTATTGAACGTAAACTTGCCAAGAGATCACAACAGCAAATAATGCTGGTGTTTACTGCGACGTCCTGTAAAAGGATATGCATTTAACTAACCTTCTTTAAATGTTCATGTCTCCACTCTAAACAAACACCAAATATGTTTATCATGTCCATTCTGTAAATGTTCATGTTTCCACTCTATACAAGCACCAGCTATATTTTTTTTCAAGTCCCATAGTTAAGTTAATATTTTTACTTCCACTCTTTATAAACACCAGATAGATTTTTCAAGCTCCATATGTAAGTTGGTGTTTATATTTCCACTCTCTTCAAACATCTAATAGATTACATAGAAATATCGCCATTTGACATGTACAATCATACGGAATGACACTATCCAGTGCCACCCGTCGTGATCTGGAACGTCAATTATTCCTCCCCACGTCGCTTTGACGGCATAAGTGAAAGATGATGATGATGATAAGTAATTGTTTTATGGTTCAAACCTATAAACTATGAACACATTGTTGAAGGAAAGGGTTAAAAAACAAATGTCGAAGCAGGATGCTACTATTGGTCTTCGACGAAGAAGAAGAAGAAGAAGAAGAAGAAGAACAAGAAGAACAAGAAGAAAAACAGCATTATCAGTGGCAATAACAGCACCGGATCAAGGTATCAAGCTACACATTCACTATATGTTATTAAGGATTCATGTTAAAAATGTACATTTTAATTAAAGTGAAGATTCAATTTCATTTGAAAAGATTACCCTTTTTGTCCTCCTCATCTTTACGGCAACGCTGCCTAATTAACAAGCTGTCCGCCAGAATTTAGAGACCGGGGGTTATGGGAAGTTGGGGCGTGTGCTGTTTTACGATATTGTTTCCACATTTCTACAGAGCTTTTACGGCAGTCACGATATTCTCGTCCTTGTATAACCGGAACGTCAGTTGTTTTTACACTTTTGTATAACGGGGGAAGGGACGGCGGTTATGAAAACGAAGCTGTTAACAGTGCAAATAACAAAAACACACATTAACGTAGAGACAAAGGCTTGTTTTACGTGCAAATAATAATAATAATAATAATAATAATAATAATAATAATAGTAATAATAATAATCGTCTTCTTCTTCTTCTTCAGCGTTCCGAGCCATTGAGGTTCTTTGCTGCAGATACAATCCGTCTCCATTCGTCTCTCTGGTGGACCTTCTCTTGCCAGTCGTTGATTCCAAGTGCTTGTAGGTCTAATAATAATAATAATAATAATAATAATAATAATAATAACACATAACGTGCAGCGGAAAAGAAAATATGGAATTATAAAATGTTAATTTATGACACGGCATGGACTAGAATAGTGTTAATGACTCAATTATTGAAATACTTGGTGTTCAGCATGGTCGAATGGATAAGAGATCTCGTTCTTAAACTTCCAGTGTACTGATGCCGAAGTAGCAGGTTCAACCCCTACACCGGTCAGTTGGACTAAAATATCGACTTCTCGTCCTTGACTTGGGGACGTAAATTACAAACACCTTTAAAGTCGGGGTGGTTTCGCCTGAAGGCGAGGGACACTGTTAATATGGAAAGCTAATCCACACACACACAATTCAGTCCAGCACTACTGTAAACAGTGTGTATGGACTTCGCTTGAGTTCAAAGCGAGCGAGCGCAACAATAAAAATGTAGCAAATCCTTAGCAGGACTTCGGACTCATGACAACCCAGCAGTGAGATAGATTCTCGATTCTTCACAAGTTCTAGTGCATTACGAATCCGTAATAGAGGTGCTCCTGTCTGGGAAATTGCCAGTTCTAAGGACACTACTTTCTGAACTTAGCAGTCAGCGTAAGGTCACCATACAGTGGATACCATCCCACTGTGGAGTCCCCGGAAACGACAGAGCGAACCTAATCTTCTTTGCTGACCTGTTTTGGTCTCCCTCTGTGTCTCCAACCAGTAACAATCTCTCACATTGCTTTGGCCGGTATGTGTCCTGTATAAAGATGTTAACAGCGGCCCTTGTGTTATGTATATAGAGATTAACACCGGCCCGCGTATTACGTGTATAGGGGTTAATAATTGCCCTTATTTCATGTATATAGGGAGTAATAGCGGCCCGTATATCATGGAAATAGAGATTAACAACTGTCCGCATATAATATATGTAGAGATTAAGATTGGCCGATGTGTCATGTATATAGAGATTTATAACCGGTTTATATGTCATGTGTAGAGAGAAGAACACGGAGCTGATTCACCACTCTAGTGATCGAGTGAGATGGCAGAACATGACCGCCCTCGCTTATCGGCATGGCACATGATGGATGGATATAGAGAGAGATTAACACCAGTTTAAATGTCATGTATATAGAGAGAGATTAGCACTGGTTTATATGTCATATATAGAGAGAGAGAGATTAACACCGGCCTGTTTGTCATCTACATAGAGATTAACGCCAATTCACATGTCATATATTTAGAGATTAACACACCATATATATGTCATATATATATATATATATATATATATATTATATATATATATATATATATATATATATATATATATATATATTAGTCAGGTCTTAGTCAGATATGACTGAGCTACCTTATAACAGTAGACAGTACTACCTGGTTTCTGTTAGCGCCGAACGTTGGGCGGCGCTTACCAAACCCGACACCCCACATTGTGCCAACGGCTTCGGGCGGAAGAGCACAATTGGGAGGGTACAAGCCTTACCCTGGTGCGAGGAAATGCAAGCTAAAGACAAAATTGTCATGGCAGGGCAGACCAGGCCCTAAGCCTTGGTTGGCGACTGGTCTAGGATCGAAGGTCCGACAGGCGGACAGTTAGAGCATTGCTTTGCTGATCCGGCAGCTTCTGCAGCTTGTCTTGTTCCAGATGTAGGGGTGTTACCTTTCCTCTGGAGTGAACTAGGCAGGCCGAGAGAGGGATCATGCTGCATGGGCAACACATGATCTCTATATTTTAGCCCAGGCTTTGTGCTATGGAGAGGCAATAACTCCATCCCTGGTCTTAACTGGTCTCGGAATCAAAGCGAGAGGCAACTGTTACGGGTTATAAGTCCTTGTCAGTTGGCGTAGACATGGGGCGCCACGCGTTGCCTCTGACGGTGGGAGACACCTATAGGTGTCACTGATCAGCTATAATGCACATTGGGAGCAAGTCGCCGCTGAACGTGTTGCATGGAGGGCAAATATCAGAAATGGAATAAAGTCAAAGGAGAAAATTATTGCAGAAAAGTCACACACCAAGCGTTTGAGACGTAAGATGGTGCATGATGGTGGAAATGACCACGTGTTCAGATGCACCCACTGTGAACGGACATTTACAGCGCAAATTGGCCTTATCAGTCACACTCGCTACCGCCATAGTTAAAAGTTATTATGCCTTTTTAAAGCACAAACTATCGTCTGTCAAGACGGCAAGGTGCCAATGCAATGCAATATATATATATATACACTACACATCGGCCCACGTGTCATGTACAGAGAGATTAACACCTGTCCACTTGTCATGTATATTGAGATCAACACCGACCCATGTGTCATGTATATAGAAATACATACCTGCCCACATGCCATGATATAGAGATACACACCGTCCCCCATGTCATGTACACATAAATTAACACCGGTCCACATGTCATGTATATAGAGATTAACACCAGCTCACATGTCATGTATATAGAGATTAGCATCGGCTCACATGTCATGTACAAGGGGAAGTCAATAGCTGTAGAAAAATAACTAAATACGATAACAACTTGAAACCAGTTTATTTTTATACATACATTGTCCCTTTATTTCTCAATATAATTTCCACCAACATTGATGCACTTATCCCACCGTTTTATCAGTCCCCCGAAACCGGCTACATAGAACTGTGTGCTCTGTTTTCTAAACCACGTTTTCACTTCACATTTACCTTCGGCGTCATTCGCGAAATGTCTCCCGCCAAGGTGGGTTTTGAGTAGACCAAAAAGGTGGAAATCGCTAGGGTCTAAGTCAGGGCTGTAAGGATGTTCTAGAACTTCCCACTTTAGTTGGTAAATTTTCTCCTGAGTTATTCGAGCTGTATGTGGTCTGGCATTGTCATGAAGAAGCAACACTCCTATAATCAGCAGTTCTGGAAGTTTTCTTCGTATTACATCATAAAGCATCGATAGAACTTCACAGTACGATTCAGAATTCACATTGTCACCTTTCTTCTTGAAATTGGCAATCTCAGAACGCTGTCAGCATAACCTTCCCTGCTGATGGCGTAACCTTGAATTTTTGGGCAAGAAGGACGTTTCCACTGCATTGAAGCACGCTTTGATTCGGGCTGGTAGTGATACACCCATGATTCGTCCCCATTGTAAACACGAAGCATTTCCTTATGAATGTCCTTTGCAGGCAGTCCTATTGCCCACAAAAAACGCACAACCGCACGTTGCTCTTTGGTTGTACGCTCCATAAGTACAGTCGCCATTTTGTTTATGCGCTGCGCATGAGACACCTAGCGCCACCTGACGAACGGGAATATAAAGTTTGATGTTGCTATCACCTAATGACACCTGAAGAAAACACCAACTATATTTACTTTCCATCCCACAGAACTGTGTGACTTACTTATTGACTCGCCCTCACATATAGAGATTAACACCGGTAACTGAGATCAACACCGACCCACATGTCATGAATATGAAGATTAAACCAAGAAGTATGACTTTCATGTTGAGACGAGTACACACTTAACCGTTAATGGTTTACTAAACCCCTCTAGAAGTCAGACTTGTGCAGAGATCACATTGAGCCGGGAGTGCAGGGAGTGGCCAGCAGGGGCCACGGAAGTGGAAATCCAGCAACTAATTCAGCATAATGCTCGCTCGGGTGATGTGATTTATCTGCACAGATGGGTCGGTGTTGAGATGTAGGAGAAGTGTCTGGGGTTCTTAGCAAAAGCTAATGGTCGACGTTTGGTGCAGGAGAGCCTGGCATATGATACCACAACATCTAGCTTAAGAATGGAGATGAGGGCGGTCAGTGCAGCTTTCCGCTGGATGGAGAATACGACACACACACACACACACACACACACACACACACACACACACACACACACACACACACACACACACACACATCGTGATTGTAACTGACTCAGAAAGCATGCAGAGGAAGGTGAGGACACGCAAGCTTCGGGCAGAGTGGCTTGCCTCGCTTCGGAGGTCACGGGTGGCAAGCATCCTGGATATATTCTCCGGGGCATGCCGGTGTGCTGGGGAATCGACAGGCAGACAGATTGGCTGGCTCTGCAAAACTTGGTGGAGTATTGATGCATGACAAGGCAGGCGTGGTTGCGGCCTTGTGGGAGCACGTGTACACCTCGGAGGAGCAATTGGATCACCATGGTCTGGCAAGAATGAGACAGCGAGGAGTGACGAGGGGATCTGGCCGAGGCTCGACGCTCAGAGGAAAGGCGAGACGGACATATAATCAGGTTGCTACTGGAATTATTGGTGTTGGAACTCTTCGCTGGCTGCTGAGAATGGGGACGGAGCGCTTATGGGAATGACCCGAATGCTGTGATGTCGGTTTCTAAATCAATCAATCAATCAATCAATCAATCAATCTATTCAAATTGACTGACGTCACGATACTAACTCAGACCGCGCTATTAAACATTGATAAAAGTTGCTGGAAAAAAAATGTGAGGACTATGTGTTGAAAGAGGAAGATGACTATTGGAGAAAGGATGGATTGAATGTTATGCAACCGATAGCAGTCATCAACCTACTGGAATCATCCGACACAGGTTAAAGTCTGGGCAGATCGCAGACATTAATCCACATGCACACCTACTGGGATATTTTGCTCCACATATTCAGAAGAATTGCAGACCCTAAACATTACAGCATCGGCATAAACAATACAACTTGTTAATGGCAACAGTTTGTATTCCACAGTGATGAATTTTCATTTCCGTAAGCCCTCAACGGTGACACACAACTGACATTGGAAAAACAAAAAGCTCTAGACCAGTGGTTCTCAACCTTTTTTGGCCCGTGCCCCCCTTCACCATATTTTTAGGACGTCATCCCCCCCACCATATTTTTAGAATGTCATTTCCCCCCCCCCCCTTCGTATTTACTCCCTAAAGATTCCCCCCTGCCCCTACACAGTATACGTAATAATTGAAGCTAAATTTAATAGCACATACTAAAACAAGTCTAGAATCTACATAAAACGTGATTTGCGGATCTACTTACGTTATAAAATGAATTTCAGAAGGTTGATACGTACAGAACCGTAAAGTATGAAGCGAAAAACAGTATCAAGTAATCGGTTCTTGTATTAACGCAACCCCCCCCCCCCCCCTGGGAGGGGGGGATTCCCCACCGGTTGAGAACCACTGCTCTAGACGCACTGAATACCAACCAAAGAGTAATATTGCGGTGGGAACTGACATATTGTGGCATAACAAGAAACGTGAGAAGAAACACGTTGTCAAATGAGAGGACAACAAACGATCATACGAATCATTCTATAAACTTCAATGAAAAGAGGACCAACATCTTGACCGTTAAGAAGGAAGCCCACTACAGAGACATTCACAGCTATATTCGTCGTGCAGAACATGTAATCATGTTCCGTCTCACCAGAGCAGACAATGCACCCACTCCCATACGAATCTGGATACGCCTTGTGTTTGTCATCCGAACTGGCGGGGGTACTGGCATTACTGTAAAACAAGTTTGTTAGCGAGAAATCACTAATTTTTCATCAAAACATCAAAGAAATGTCGCCGCTTTCCATGATTTAAGTTGCTTTTGTACCTATCAAAGACATATTCCTTGGATGGGGGTAAATATAAGACGGCAGGAAAAATGTCGTAACGATGCAACAGACAGTTTTCAAAATAATTGATCATGAATGAAGGCATTCATTTCGGGACAGACTATATTTGCATTGCCGCTGCAGACTTTGCTCTTGGAGGTTGCACACTCGTCTGTTGGCATTCATGTTGGCATTCCTATATTTAATATTGTTATTTCTTTCTATCTTTCTTTTTTCCTTTCTGTTTCTCTTTTTCTTTCTCTTTCTATGTGTTTCTCTCTTTCTATGTGTTTCTCTCTTTCTATTCTCCCCGCTCTCTCTCTCTCTCTCTCTCTCTCTCTCTCTCTCTCTCTCTCTCTCTCTCTCTCTGTGTGTGTGTTCTTCCTCTCTTTCTTTCTTTCTTTCCCTGTCTTTCTCTTTCTTTTCTGCATTCTCTCTCTTTGATCTCTCTATTTGTTATCTCTCTCTCTCTCTCTCTCTCTCTCTCTCTCTCTCTCTCTCTCTCTCTCTCTCTCTCCATCTCTCTCTCCCTCCCCCTATATCTCTTACTCAAGGTCTACACAACCATACTTATTTACACCCCTTTACATTCTCATAACCTACTATAGTCGTGATTTCTTCCAGCTCTCGGGTTCACTTCAGCCCCCTACCACGAACCAAATCTGTACTCTGCACGTTTAGAGCCTGGGCATGACTCCATACTCCAACCCACCCCGCCCATTACACACTTCAAAATACTCTTAAAACATGGTCAAACTGGTCGGGTTAATAGTCAGTTTTCCTTTACAGAACGTCGTAATCAACCCCAGTATTGTTTAGCTGTTTGCGATTCCTTAGGTAATCTTTACGTTCAGTAGTTTACCAAAACGTATACTGTATTATGGATTTAAAACGTTGACAATGAACAGACAAGCTAAAATCATCTAATGGTAGTGGAAATGTGTTTCTGAGGGAAATGCAAAGAATATCATGGGCGGACAGAAAAACCAACGAGCAAGTCTTACAAGCGTCAAGTTATCACTTATCAGTTATCAGTTGGGGTAACTTAATTCCACTCCGGACATGTCCATAGGTGCTCAGATCCTCCCCCCAGCATATGCATCAGCGTCCGGTGGCTAATAGTGCCAGTTCTGTGTTGGTGGACGAGGCGCCTTGTTTTCCCGATGTACCTCTCGCGTCTGGCCGTGCCGATTCTTATTCCCAAGTCTTTCATCCTGGACAGCGATGTGGATTCACTGACGTCAAAGTCCTCTGTTCTCGCCATATCTTTAAGGACGTTAATAACATAGGCACGATCCATGGGCTGGCCATCTACAGGGGGTGCAGAGCCAGCCAGTTTTCAGCTCGTTCATTTCCCTCGACTCCCGCATGTCCCGGGATGAAGATGAAGGTGACTTTATGAACAACAGACTTCCGCATCGACTCAGTCCACTGTCTACGTACAGATCCAGCTTCAATCTTCTGAATCATGCTCAAGTGAAAACCGCAAACTGATTAGAGAAATTAGAAGCAGACAGTGCAAAAAAATTTGGACACGTTATGAGAAGAAATAAACTAGAGAACGTGGTGACAACTGGCAAGATTGATGGAAAAAGAGCATGGGGAAAGCAGAGAAGTTAATATCTGGAAGGCTTGGTCACTTGGTATGGTACGATACAAGTACACGGAGCAGATCCACGACTCTAGTGGTCGTTTGAGATGGCGAACGAAACGTGGTCGCCCACGCTTATTGGCATGGCACATGATGAATGGATGAGTTTATCATTTCTTTCTGAACGACCGACGCCTCATATCATAGAAATCAGCGCAAAGCGATCTGTTTCAAATCGCCCGCAGCTGATTTCGAACCTTCGATTCCATATGTCGGGGAATTGTGAAACGCTTTCACTTCCCTTAAACCACAGCGATTTGCCGGGTCAGGAAATAAAATATAAAATAAATGAAAAGAGAATACACGCATATTGCTGATCACGGATAAGACGATTAGAAGAAAAACAACGATTACCAGAGGAGAATTTTGAGAGGATACCGCATATAGAGAGATAATAATGATGGAAAGATCAATAATAGATAGGCCCTAAAGTGTCTTGGGGCCGGATTTGCATCCAAGTGCGCGGAAGGAGATAACTTCTTGTTGTGTTCGGAATTGTAGCCTTGCGCGGTGTCTTATTATATAGCATTATATGTTATCAGGGACATTTTGTCTTGTGAATATTATCTTGTCTTCTATCTGTATCCTGTTTAAGACGTGCATGTCGCGATATGCCGTGGTTAGACTTGTGTTTCATTGCCAATCCTCTCTGTTGTCTGATATTTAGATGTTGTTTATGTTATTGTTTACTGCCGTTCTGTTTAAGCTTTCCCACGCATTGTCCATGTCTCCCGTTGTGTCTCTTGCCTAGTATTCTCGAGATATATAGATTAACAGACACTCAGAAAGAGAAACAGACAGACAGACAGACAGACAGGTAGGTAGGTAGTTATGTAGGTAGGTAGGGTGTTAGGCAGGTAGGAGGTAGGTGGGTAGGTGTGATGGTGTATCTAGAGAGGTTAGTTTGTGCATATCTTTTACAGAACGTAGCAGTCAACCCCAGAATTGTTCGCCGTTCGTGATTCCTTGGTAAGTTTAATTTCATGCTGATGCTGTCCTAATGCTCTGGTTAAAGCAGTCGGCCATCTCCTTCAGGTCTACATCGCTCAAAGCTTTCATGTGGCCATACCTGACACCATCAGGCCCTGGTGCCGTGTCTTTTGCCTTTTTCAAAATATGTTTAACATCTTCAACCCGTATGATGTCTTCATAAGGCATATTCTCCATTGTGCCAGATAATTCCTCTCTAACTGCATCCCTGGTATCCGCATCATTATGATTGGTATGCTCTAAAAATCTCTGAAGAAACGCCTACCTCTTCTCTTTGTCTGTTGTCACGCGTACACCATCCTCTTTATAAATTGTTCCCTCTGTCATAGGCCGATCTTTGCATTTGTCTGTACAGTTTCCAGAATTTTCGCAGTGTTTTATCACCTCCAATCTCCTTCATAAAACATTCCCATTTTACGTTCTTGGCCTCTTCAGCACATCGCTGGAAAGCCTCCACCTTGTCTTTCTTGTCATTTTCCGCTGTGTCCACTTCCTCTCGTGAGCTTCGGGATGTCTGTCGCACTTTCCTTAGCTGCTTCACTGCAGCTCTCTTTGCTTTCCAAGAATTGTCTACTTCTGGGGTCCACCATGGGGACTGCAAAAAAGGAGTTTTAACAGTCCTGTTGTATGCCCCTGTCTGAGGCGTCCAAGAAGTCTGCCGGTCCACTCATACCGGAAGGTCTTGCGCGCTCTCCCAGCCTTAACTTTCCTGGATCAGGACTGAGCATGGCATGTGATCACTCCCATGGTCATTCAAAACAGTCCACTTTACATCAAGGACTGATGACTGGGAGACAAGTGCCAAATCAATAGCAGTGTCTGCATCGCCAGGCCTCATTGCCATTCCAGTCGGCCCACCATCATTTATGCAGACCACATCGGAGTCCTCCATGGCAACTTCAAGGGCAATTTCCTGTCGGTTTTCTCCACTACTGTCCCAATCTCTGTTCCTCACATTGAAGTCTCCACATATGAGTAGCCTATCGCCTGGTAATTCCCCCAACTCCTTAAGCCAGTCCCATTGTTCCTTTCTGGCAAAACAGTCCACTGTGGCATATACATTTATGATGTTCCAACTTAGGCCACCAATCTCCATTTGTATACCCTGGACCTCTCTTGCACTGTGATTCCACTGGCTCAAGTCAAGTGCCTCATGCTTCACTCCTTTCTTCACCAGCAGACCTTGCCCATGTCTCTTCTGCCCAGTGGGGTTTATATAACTGACGTATCCAGGACAATGGTATTTGTCTGTATTTAACTCCTGGAGCATGAGGACATCAAAATCATATATTAGCCTCTCCAATACAGGACCTCTCTGCCTGGCACTACGACAGTTCCAGTATCCCACTCTTACATGGTTGAAACCTAGTCTCTCCACTTTTCGTCTTGTTCTCCTGGCGCCTGCCCTCCTATTTCTATGCCTTCTTCTCCCATCATTTCCTCGCCTTCTCCTCCTCACTCTCTCTTCGCTAGCCTCTGAAAGATGTGTCAAGCGCAGAGCACGTGCTCCGTAGCTCCGGTGACGATTCCCGTGTTTAATTAAATCCATAAGCAAAGTTTGGATATTGCAGGAAAAAAACGGTCACCCTAGCATTGCCTGCTTACTAGGGAAGGGGCAGGGGATGTCCCTCAGAAGTCCATACGCCTGGCGCCGCCCCGCCCACATACCAGACCGAGATCTGTGGAGAGCCATGAACGCCAACGCCAGCTGGCAGGGCACTTGATGATGATGAGTTATTGTGATTTAAAGGACTTTTTGAAAGATTTTAAAACTAATATCACGTGCAGTATTCAGTTAATTATTTAGAAGACGGTCATAATTGGAAAAAGAAAACTAACAGTGAAAGTTCATCATAATATGATGGCACATGTTGACTTATGCTTGCGCTAATTGGCCACACTTGTGCCACTACATTTGCTTTGCCTATTACAAAGTATTTAAGGAGTATTTAAATAATTAAATTTAAAAGAATAATAATTATAACTAAGTAGAAAATAGTGTTTATATTTTTTTTTCTGTGTACAATCTCAGTACAATCTGCCTGGTGTGTTCTGGACATTTTCAATTTTGTGTGAAAATTATGTGCTTCAAAATATTATGTTTTAATTGTGTTTTATTGATGTTATGGAGCAGTTATTGTTATATTAGTGAAGAAAAGTGGCGTGTTTATCATTATTCAGTAAATTAAACAGGATTATCATCAGAGGATCATAAATAACGCCTTGGTAAGTGCAAGTATATATTTTATAATTTTCACATCTTTAATTTCAAGTGATTTTACAAATTACATTATTATTTTTATTATATTTCTAACCTATAGCAATAGTAGCAATACTAACGTGTTCCTTGTGCAATCCCCTTTAATTTGATAGATAATGCAATATATCTGCTATCTTTTTAATAATTTGTAAATCATTATAGTGACACACCCCCACTTCCCACTTTCTGCCTTGAATTTCTGTTTTGTCAGGACCCACTTTTTGTTTGGCACAGAATCAAGTTATCTTCCCTATTGTATCATTGTCTACCTCTTGCTCGCTTAGCCCTCAACCTTGCCCTCCAGTATGGTTGTTATAAGAGTATTATGTCTTTTAACGTGGCCGAAATATTTCACTTACCTCTATTTTTATTTCTTTCATCAACTCTCTTTCTTTCTCAGTTTTTTCTAGAACCCCTGTATTTGACTGTTTCTGTTTCTATGAAATGTGATATATTCATCTGCATATCCACATCTCCAAGGCCTCTATGCGACTTTCTAGTTGCTTGTTCGGTGTCCAGGCTTCTGCGCTATACAGTAGTGTTGAATATAGTAGCAGTTTGACAATTCTCATTGTTAATGTGTTGTTAAAAACCGCGGTTCTTGGACTTAAAAGTTGATTTCTCGTTCGGAAAGCAAAGACATGCTACTAAACGTGCAATTGCCTACAAAAGCATTGATCGTAACGTTCTGCAAAGGACACATGCTATTGTGAAACTTTCGTTAAACGTATCTACAGCAGGGGCAGACAACTATAGTATGTCCAGAAATGAATGCCGTCATTCACGATCAATTATTTTGAAAACTATCTGTTGCATCGTTATGAAATTTTTCCTGCCGTATTATATTTACCCCCACCCAAGGAATATGTCTTTGATAGGTCCAAAAGCAACTTAAATCATCGAAAGCGGCGACATTTCTTTGATGTTTTGGGGAAAATGTAGTGAATTCACGCTAACAAACTAGTCTTACAGTAAACCACGTTATTTCTGGTAAGGACACAAGTACAAGGCGTAGCCAGATTCGTATGGGAGTGGGTGCAATAAAAAAGTAGCTTAAAAGTCGACAGGGTCGACTGCATTGCACCGGGTTTTTATCCCATATGGCTCAGTCTCTTTCCGCAGGGCGGAAAGCGTCGCACAAAGCACGAACTCCGTAGCTCCAGCGACGACCCTCGGAAGTCTCCGAAAAAATGCACTCGTGAAATGAAGGAATCGAACATACAACCTTCGGAGCCCGAGTCAGACGGCTTGACCACTTCACCACGGAGACTCCCGAGAGGGGTGCAATGTGTAATATTAGTAAAGACAGAGAATTTACAGAGGCATGGGGTAAATAATGTGTAAATTGACAGGAAAGTAGAAGGAATATATTTCTTACCTTATTTTTCATTTCCTTCTTGTTTCATCAGCTGCTGGTTAATAATTGTATACAAGTGTTCATGTTACTAGGATGCATTTAGCTTTTTATATTGAGTTCGTGAAAGCTTCCAAATAGCTGTGCGTTAATGTGCGTATGGAGTGACCAGAAATGATACCGCAATTTAGTCATCATGTGTCCATTTTTAAGGATCTGTTCAGCTGTCTGTGTAGTTTGTTCACACGTACACATGGGTGACAGACCCGCTTTGAGTCTTCGTGAAAGATTGTCTACTCTGCTGTTTACTGTTCAGAGACGGAACATGATTACCTGTTTTGCACTATGAAAATAGTTGTCAGTGTCTCTGTAGTGGGCTTTCTTCTTAACGACCAAGATGTTGGTCCTCTTTTCATTGTAGTTTATAGATTGATTCGTATGCACGTGTGTTGTCCCCTAATTTGACAACGTGTTTGCTCTCACGTTTCTTGTTATGCCACAATATGTCAGTTTCCACCGCAATATTACTCTTCTGTTGGTATTCAATGCGCTTAGTGTGTGTGTGTGTTTGTTTGTTTTTTTCAATACAGTTGTTTGTCACCGCTGAGGGCTTGCGGAATTGAAAATTCATCACTATGGAATACACACTGTTGCCATTGACATTGTGCTGATGCTGTAATGTTTAGGGCCTGCAATTCGTCTGAATGGTTGGAGCAAAATATCCCAGTAAGCGTGCACGCGGATTAAGGTCTGCGATCTGCTCAGACCTTAATCTGTGTCGGACGATTCCAGTAGGTTGATGACTGCTCTCGGTTGCATAAAATTCAATCCATCCTTTCTCCAATAGTCCTCTTCCTCTTTCAACACATGGTCCTCACATTTTCCCAGTAACTTTTATCAATATTTAATAGCGCGGACTGGATTAGTATCTTGACGTCAGACAATTTGAATATAGTATTGTCAGCTGCCACCTGTCCTTTAATTTTAGCCCACACAAGTTCTATAGGGTTAAAATGAGAGTGGTACGGCGGAAGTCTCAAGCAACCATGACGATGCTCTTCTATCAACTTGTCGATTTGATATTTCTTGCTTTTTTGGCGTCTGTTTTACAAGGGACAACAATTCTAGCTAGAAATACCTTTCTGGAAATGGTATGTTTTCCATTCGGAGCCATATCTTTATTGCTCCCTTTGTGCTCGATGCTGTAGGTATTTTGTCTTCTTGGGCAACAACATTGATATCATGCATTGTCCATAATTGGACACGACGGTCTATCTAGGGATGGAAGCACAGTATTCTCGAGCCAATCTCTAAATACATTACCATTCATCTTAATATGATAATCCCTATTGTCTGTATGCTTTTATACGAACATGAGCCCAGCATTCTGTTGTAAGCCATTATGCGTATTACCAGCATGGGCGATGACCAAAAGCTGTCCTATACTACTGGGCACACATCGCTTTATCTGTCCATCCACTGATTGCCATTACTTATCACTTGTGTGGTGCGTATTGATCCACATTTCATCCAAATACACTATGCCATAATTTTCTTTGCGCATTTCCCTTATTTCACGTAGGTATCTGCTTCTCATGGCTCCTAAATGCGGTTGCTCGCAAAGAATATTTCTACCTCCCTTGTACTTTCTAAACGTGCAGATAATGTCCTTATAATTTTCCACAAAGTTGTTTTGGATAGCTCTATGTTATTGTTCTTTCTCAACCAAACTCAAGTTTCCTTATAGTCACTGTTTCTTTGGCATCCAGCATTTTTATAATGCTGGATAATCCTGGATATAAAATCAAAAATTGTTATAATTTTAGGAGTCTCCGTGGCGAAGTTGTCAGGCCTTTTGACTCGGGCTCCAAAGGTTGTGGGTTCGATTCCGGGCCGCATCCTTCGGTTCACGAGTTAAATTTTTCGGAGACTTCTGTGGGTCGTCGCTAGAGCTGCGAAAGAGAACGAGCCATATGGGATAGAACCCGGTGGAATGAAGTCGACCCTGTCGACTTTTAAGCAACTTTTTAAAGCGTTTTTATAATAGCTCGCCTTATGACATCTTTGTCAAAGCTGTCTACAATAACCTTTCTACCTACCGACCAAATGACCGTTTACTCAAACCCAATGCATGCACTGTTCATTTTTCGGAATTTTTAATAGTATAAAACAGTTTCCTGCGATCAGCTTCTATACAAAAATATGTGTACAACTTCATAGCGATGCTTTGAAGTGTATGCACAATTTCGCATTCAATCCCATTGAAAAATATTCACACATGTTAGCGATAAGTGGTAAGATTTAAGAAAAAATAATAACAATAATCAGGTTTCGTGAAATAACCCACAGTTTGACGACACCACTGAACAGTCCCAGTTTAAACTGCGCGGGATTCTTGGCATCAGGCCAATCCCGTGAAAAACGTAAAATATTCAACATTGAACGCTGATTGTCTGGCTACGCTGTAATACATTTAAAATTATGAACTTAATCTCTGACCCGTAAATTATATACCGCATATAAACAAACTTTGAAATCTGCTGTAAAATCTCCAGAACAAAAATTGTTTTGTTGGGTGGACATAATGATAAGGTTATATGCTAAATCTCATCATTTTCCTTCAGTTGGTTACTGAGATATGGAATTTTATATTGAGGCAGACAAAAATAAACACACTATAATTGAAATTCACAGTAACAGGTGGGTTAGTGATCTTGCGAAATCAAGACGGACAGGCAACGGTGATATTTAAGATCAAGGTAGTCCCGTCTTGTATTAAAGTTTCTATAAATAAATACTTTGTAGGAAAGACACAATACCCTGATGGGAATCAAGGTGTACAGGAAGGTGAAAGGTGAGTGTATGGTTGTAACTTAAATATTACCGAAAAGTTCTTAGAATACAGTGGAACAAGAAGAATTAAAATAATGAGATTCTACAAGATGAGATTCTACAAGATGGACATTGAAACAATCTGACTAATAAACAGCATCTTATCTCAGAAACAGAAATACCATATTAAACAGGTGTGGCCTGTTAAAAAAAACATTGATGGTTTCTCGATAAGCGGCAGAGTCCAGCAATCACGAAAATGTTCACAGGATATTAAAGACATACTGGGCATGGCACTGCTTGAGGCAAGGGAACTATTAGAGGATCGAGAATATAGTCGACATACAATGATTTCCAAAGAATCTGCTGCATGGTGATGGAGTGTGATAGGGGAAGGCAAGGGAACTATTAGAGGATCGAGAATATAGTCGACATACAATGATTTCCAAAGAATCTGCTGCATGGTGATGGAGTGTGATAGGGGAAGGCAAGGGAACTATTAGAGGATCGAGAATATAGTCGACATACAATGATTTCCAAAGAATCTGCTGCATGGTGATGGAGTGTGATAGGGGAAGGCAAGGGAACTATTAGAGGATCGAGAATATAGTCGACATACAATGATTTCCAAAGAATCTGCTGCATGGTGATGGAGTGTGATAGGGGAAGGCAAGGGAACTATTAGAGGATCGAGAATATAGTCGACATACAATGATTTCCAAAGAATCTGCTGCATGGTGATGAAGTGTGATAGGGGAAGGCAAGGGAACTATTAGAGGATCGAGAATATAGTCGACATACAATGATTTCCAAAGAATCTGCTGCATGGTGATGGAGTGTGATAGGGGAAGGCAAGGGAACTATTAGAGGATCGAGAATATAGTCGACATACAATGATTTCCAAGAATCTGCTGCATGGTGATGGAGTGTGATAGGGGAAGGCAAGGGAACTATTAGAGGATCGAGAATATAGTCGACAAACAATGATTTCTAAAGAATCTGCTGCATGGTGATGGAGTGTGATAGGGGAAGGCAAGGGAACTATTAGAGGATCGAGAATATAGTGGACATACAATGATTTCCAAAGAATCTGCTGCATGGTGATGAAGTGTGATAGGGGAAGGCAAGGGAACTATTAGAGGATCGAGAATATAGTGGACATACAATGATTTCCAAAGAATCTGCTGCATGGTGATGAAGTGTGATAGGGGAAGGCAAGGGAACTATTAGAGGATCGAGAATATAGTCGACAAACAATGATTTCCAAAGAATCTGCTGCATGGTGATGGAGTGTGATAGGGGAAGGCAAGGGAACTATTAGAGGATCGAGAATATAGTCGACAAACAATGATTTCCAAAGAATCTGCTGCATGGTGATGGAGTGTGATAGGGGAAGGCAAGGGAACTATTAGAGGATCGAGAATATAGTCGACAAACAATGATTTCCAAAGAATCTGCTGCATGGTGATGGAGTGTGATAGGGGAAGGCAAGGGAACTATTAGAGGATCGAGAATATAGTCGACATACAATGATTTCCAAAGAATCTGCTGCATGGTGATGAAGTGTGATAGGGGAAGGCAAGGGAACTATTAGAGGATCGAGAATATAGTCGACAAACAATGATTTCCAAAGAATCTGCTGCATGGTGATGAAGTGTGATAGGGAAAGGCAAGGGATAACCACGTCAAAGGTTGGAGTGTGAGTACTGCAGACAACAGATAAAGATGCAGTTTCTTGGAACCTTTGAAATGAAGATGGCAACCGCTGTTGCCAGGTTTAGTGTGTATGAATGGTAATGTAAAGAAATTCATGGTCACTTCGTGGGTCACCTGTTGGTAATATATATGGCTGAGGTGTTGATTCGTATCACGCCAGTTCGTGAATGGCGGCTTGGTTCATATCACGTCAGTTCATGGATGATGTGTTTATTCTTATTACCTCATCTTGTGGACGATGTGCTGGTTCATATCATGTCAGTTCATGGATGATGTGCTGGTTCATATCACGTCAATTCGTGGATGATGTGTTTATTCCTATCCCGTCACCATGTGGATGATATGTTGGTTCAATTCACGTCACTTCGTGGATGAGGTATTGGTTCACATCATGTCACTTCGTGAATAACGTGTTAGTTCTTATCACATGACCTCGGATTCCACATGTTAACCGGACCACCGTCTTAGTAACCTCGCGCACTAACCACTATGCCTTCTCAGTTGCCATTGGAAACAAAGTGCCATTAAATTATATCTCCTCGGTAGGTACACAGAAATGGCGTCTACGAGCATGAACCGACTTCCATTTTCTGAAGACAAATTGCGCATCATTTCGCGTAGCTTGCCGTTTGCTAAGGATAAAAGAACGCATTTGAATTCCTTAACTAAGGGTCTTGTCTAGCTAATAGCGTTCACTTCCTTAGACCGGTGTCTTTTGTTCGAGTTTCTTTTCTCATAATTTCAGACGTCTGCCATCACGCGCACATCCGGTCTATAAATAGGTTGACATACAGCAGGGCGGTTGTGTTGTGCACAAGAAGAGATTGGGCTCGGAATTTTAGAGTAAAGGGAGTGTCCGACATATGCAGAAGACAACAACATTATTTTGGGTACATCGACTATGTATATTTAAGGACAAACTCCAAGAGGGGTTTAAAATCAGGTGTAAAGAGACTAGAGGCTCGACTTCATTGCGCCGGGTTTTATCCCATATGGCTCGGTGGCTTTCCCCAGGGCGGGCTGTTGCAAGCAAGGACTCCATAGCTCCAGCGACCACCCCAGCAGTCTACGAGAAAACTACACTCATGACGAAGTCTGGAATCGAACCCACAACCTTTGAAACGCGAGGTAGATGTCTTAACCACTTCCCAAACGAGGACCCTTGATGAAGATGTCGACAAGTTCAGATTGACTGCTGCTTAGTTTGCATTTATTCATACTGACGTCTCACGGTGTACGAAGAAGAAGAAGAAGAAGAAGAAGAAGAAGAAGAAGAAGAAGAAGAAGAAGAAGAAGAAGAAGAAGAAGAAGAAGAAGAAGAAGAAGAAGAAGAAGAAGAAGAAGAAAAAGAAAAAGAAAAAGAAAAAGAAGAAGAAGAAGAAGAAGAAGAAGAAGAAGAAGAAGAAGAAGAAGAAGAAGAAGAAAGAAGAAGAGGAGGAGAAGAAGAAGAAGAAGAAGAAGAAGAAGAAGAAGAAGAAGAAGAAGAAGAAGAAGAAGAAGAAGAAGAGGAGAACCAGCAGCAGCAGAAGCAGAAGAATGGTAAAAGAGTCTAAAAATACGAGTACATTTCATACAAAGACGTCACTCTAGCATTACGAGAGATAATCTCTGAGGTGTCGATGGGCAGTCTTAGAAGCGAAGAAAAGAAGTACTAAACAGAGGACACATCGCACAATATTTTTTTTTTTAAATGGACGCCACGGAGATTGGGATTCGAAGTGACCTCACATTGTTGAAGTAACACATGTCTTTGACGTAAGATAAACTGTATATTCCATAATTGTTAGTACAGGTAGTGTTATTGGTGTCTATTTGGCCGTACGTTCAAAAACACTTGTTCGTGTAGCGAGGCGCTACCATCATTTCGAGGTTCAAATCGCTATGTGCTAATGTTTGTTGTATCTGATGTGCCCTCTGAATTCTACTTCTTGTTATCTGTTTATGTTTGTTTTTTTTGTTTTTATGAGTGCCAATTAGTACTTGCGAATGTATTGTCCCGTTTATTTGAATAACCTAGGTGTTACTCTTTGACTTATTTTTCTGTATATTTTGTATTTAAACAATTATGGGAATACCATGCCAGACACTGCCATAGGGATGTGAAAGGCTAGACCTTCATATATCCTAGGCTAAAACATAATGAGATTGGGTGGCCGGTTCCGTTCCACGAATGCATAATTATTTTTTAATTACGTAAATTATACTCATAAATTGTTCGGCGTCATCAGACGTATTGGCCGAATAAAAAAGCTTTTTCGACAGCTAGTCGATTGATTTTAACAATTTCATTCATTCTCTTTGAACTCAAGTGTAGTCCATACACATGCTACTTCTTCTGCTGCACCGGACTGATTTTTGCGTGTGGATTAGCTTTACCTATTACTAGTGTCCCACGCCATCAGGCGAACCGACTCCGAATTCATAGGTACTTGCAATTTACGTCCCCAAGTCAAGGACGAGAAATCAACGTTTTAGTTCAGTTGACCGGTGTAGGGGTTGAACCCGTTACCTCGTCATCAGAACACCAGATGGTTAAGAACAGGCGCTCTTAAGTATTTGGCCATATTGGCCTCCTTAGTGAGTGATCGAAGCAGAACAACTGTCCTGTGAAACAAACTCACCAAACACCGTCTTGCTCAACTGCCCTGGGAAATAAACTCACCAAACACCGTCTTGCTCAACTGCCCTGGGAAACAAACTCACCAAACACCGTCTTGCTCAACTGCCCTGGGAAGCAAACTCACCAAACATTGTCTTGCTCAACTGCCCTGGGAAACAAACTCACCAAACACCGTCTTGCTCAACTGCCCTGGGAAACAAACTCACCAAACACCGTCTTGCTCAACTGCCCTGGGAAACAAACTCACCAGAACCGTCTTGCTCAACTGTTCTGGGAAACAAACTCACCAAACACCGTCTTGTTCAACTGCCCTGGGAAACAAACTAACCAATCACCGTCTTGTTCAACTGCCCTGGGAAACAAACTCACCAAACACCGTCTTGCTCAACTGCCATGAACATAGGGTGAACAAGAATCTTATACACGCCTTACGCAGAAATGAAAATATAGTGCTTGACCCATATTTTTATAGGTCTACGTTGTCGCGGGCTTTTGCGCATGCGCTTAAACTTCCGGAGCGTTCATGGCGGGATAAGGCGTTCATCTCCTACAACGGTCACTTTAACGTCATTGTTGACTGCTCGTTCAGAAAGCAATGGCAAACTACTGAACTTAAAATTGCTTAGTAAATCAACCGTGGGTTGGGGTTGATGGCACAGTCCCTCAAAGGACATCCACATTTTTTTTAATCGGTACCCGGTAGATTATGTAATCAGTGTCAGACCGGTCGCTTTAACGTACCATGTTTGTTGTGCGAAAGAAAAAGACGACATCTCAATGAGACTGGTAAGAATCCAATCTAGAAGGGGAAAGACAACGGAGGACGAAATTAGACTTGTGAAATGCTGATAACCCGACATGAGAGAGAGGGAGAGAGAGAGAGAGAGAGAGAGAGAGAGAGAGAGAGAGAGAGAGTGTGTGTGTTGTTGTTGTTGTTGTTGCGTGTGTGTGTGTGTGTGTGTGAGAGAGAGAGAGAGAGAGAGAGAGAGAGAGAGAGAGAGAGAGAGAGAGAAATAGAGAGAGAGAGAAGAGACAGGCAGACGGGCATGCAGGCATAAAGTCACAAAGAATAGATAAATGGACAACTAGACAGACAGATAAACGGACGGACGGATGAGTAGTTGGGAGGGTGTGTTGGTGAATTTAAATAGGTCGGTAGTTTTTGTCGTACTTGAAAAATTGAAAAGAAAACAGTATGCCAGCGCTTTCTCATTTGCATACTGATAACGAATTCTCACTTAACGTTTAGAGATCATTGGCAGACACTGGTCAGAGCCTGGGATTTCACGCCACGGGAAACAATGAGACCAAGCGAGGGCTTGCGTGGCCTGTCACAGTGTTGCTGAATTTGTTGGGTTTGTTTATAGTATGTTCGCGTGTCTCTGTCAGTATTTTGCCACTGCGTCAGGCGAATTTTAACTTTGAAAGAGGACATTACGATTTATAGTTTCTTTCTGTGTTTCTCTGTTCACTTCTTTCCTTTTTGTTTTTCCCCCTCGCTGTTTTTGCGGCTGGCCATCCCTCTGTCATTCTGCCCCCCCCCCCCACTCTCTCTCTTCTCTCTCTCTCTCTCTCTCTCTCTCTCTCTCTCTTGATCTGTCTGTACGTCCTTTTATATGTCCGCCCGCCAGCCTGCCTGCTTGTCTATCTTTTTATGTGTTTGTATGTTTATCCGTTCGTCCCTTAGATTTCCAGGCACCCGTCTACCTGCTTGCTTGCCTAAAAATATATCTTGCCTTGGTATGCATGTCCGTTGGTCTTTTTGTCTCTCCGTCCATCCACCCGCCAGACGGCCTGCCTATCTGCCCGTGGGTGTCTCTTTCGCTTTATGCAACACACATTCACTCACCCACACAAACACACACACACACACACACATATATATATATATATATAATGTCTAGCTATCCATCTGCCTGCTTGACTGCCCGTCTACTGTCTGTCTTATATGTCTGCCTGTATATCACTTTCATCGTTACACCCTTCCTCATTTATACGTGCATACATTAAATCCTCCGTTAATGCCTCACATGGCCCGGGTGTCAACTCATAATCCCCACGAAGCCACCATCAATGATTCACATTACAAGAGCGCCAGCCTCTGGACCCCACGGAAGCACAATGGCTAGCACCCTTGCATGGGTTTCCGGTGATCTTGAGTTCGAATCCCACTCGAAGGTGGCATTTTTGTTCGTGACATGCCCTCACAGGTCGAAGTGGAATAAAATGGGTACCGGAAAGTATATGGGAAGTAAAAACTGCTGGCGTGATATTCACCACATCGCCCTTCGAGTGCCGATCAGTCTAAAATTATGGAGACAGCACTTATCCAACAAAGCTGATGGTGTGAAAAAAGGTACTGTATTTACTCTATATTTACTGTATATACTCTGGAGTGAGGCCAGTGAGCGTTTTCGCGACTCGAAAAACTAACACAAAATGCCCACATAACCCCTCACAAAGATGCTGATCGCGTCTGTAACCTCTTTCATTACTAATGACCAAAGCTTAATAAGTTGCTTGGTACAGAACTATTGACTCATTAATCTTAACCGCGTTTCTAATCCATCTCATTAATGCTGTACACGCTACTAATCCCCCATATTACGACCGGCTACGTCTGTTATTCCTCTCAGAAAGGCTTCCCGAATTCCGGTCAGTAATCAAATCCACAACTCTAAGATAGGAAAACATATAGAGATATTAATGAAATCAGTGCCAATCAAAAAATAGGCCTGCGTCAAAAAAAAATGGATGGCGGAAAATGGGAAGTGTGTCACAGTTAAGACATACTGTATTGTAGACAACATTTCGGCGATATATAAGCCCATGGCATATACAGAAAGTCGCTTAACAATTTCAGTGCCAAACAAAATATTAGATTTGGAACAAATATAGTGGACAATCAAATGAACAAGTATTATAATGTAAATTTCCTTTGACTGAACATTGCACTTGCGGTTAGATACCACGAAACAAAACAAATAACACGATGACCCTTGTATGGCAATATATTGTCCTTCAGCCCAAATGGAGGGTCGATTTTGGTGATATAGTATCCTTCGGCACTGAATCTGTTAAGACGATTAATAATCTCATGGCAATTAATCAGTTAATAAGAATAAAAAAGGCAGAGATGTTTCATAGAACTAGGAAATTTGTTTCAGTCATAGGAAATAAAATCTACCCAATTAATCAATCAAGTGCCGTCTCCACAATGAAGATTGGCTGGAATGGATCTTCAACACTGTCTCTCGCCTTGACTGTACATTCTGTCAGACTGATGTTCGCCCATCTCTTGATGTTATCTTCTCACTTGTATCGTTGTCTACCTCTTGCTCGTTTGCCCTCAATCTTTCCCCTAAGTATGGTGTTTAAAAGAGTATTATGTCTTTTAACGGTACGAAATATTTCACTTGCCTCCTTTCTTATTTCTTTCATCAACTCTCTCTTCATTCCAAGTTTTTCTAGGACCTCTATATTTGATTGTTTCTGTTTTCATGAAATACGACATATTCTTCTGTATACCCACATCTCTAGGGCATCTTTTCGACTTTCTAGTTGCTTGTTCAATGTCCAGGCTTCCGCACCTCACAATTCTGTTTTTTTTAAAATTATTATTATTGAGTTGTTAATCTCTCTAATGTTAATACTGATTTCATGCTGTTGAAAGTATTTTCGGCCAATCCTATTCTCGTTTTGATTTCTGTTTAACTTCTGCATCATCTGTTTATTACATGTCCAAGATAGGAGAAAAAAATGAAAATGACTAAAACAATGCAAAAAAACTACAAAAACTAATTAACTGGTGCTGGCGCAATACGGACGTACTAAAATGGTATGACTGAATTATGAATGCGAGCTTAGGGAACAAACTACGAGAGGTGAAGTGAAGATACTGGATAGGTCACGTATTAAGCACATCCGATAATAGTATAAATATAAATTCGTTTCTCTAGAAAGCACAAGGTAAACGAAATAGAGAGAGGCCTAAAATCACTCGGAAAATAGAATTAGGGAATTAGCTTTCAATATAAATAAACAAAGATTTCGTTACGCTACTGTACTATATGTTGAACTGTTTTCTGTAGTAAGCTACTGACGAGATGCTGCGAGACGTGCCAGGCAGTAAATTGTGCAACGTATTGTTTGTGGCTTCATTATTCCACTTCCATCGGAAAAAAACATTTTTTATTTTTTTTTTAATAGGAATTAGCTCAATATAATAGCGAGCTAACAACTCTTGGACAAGTATTTGATCCCTTAGAATCAACCGGCACTAGGGCACATAACCACGCTAGACTGTTAACAAGTCATTGTCTGAGGAGACAATAAAACACCGATCAATGAAGAATATCCCGATGGTACGTCAGTAGAAGCGGCATTACAATAGTGCAGGTGAAATCATATTACTTTACAGCTCTATTAGAATGACAATGAGAAAAGGGAAAGTGAGTATAACAAACAAAAATGCCTATTGCACATATTTGCAAGGAATGAAAGGAACAATAAATAACAGTTTGTGTGTAAACACGCACAGACAAATACACATAACTTCAATTGAGGCACACAAAACTTCAAATAGAAAACACAAAGCAAGTACTGAATGATATCGTCATTTTCTGACCTTGCATCGTCTAGTGACAGAAGTAATATATGTTTTGTCTTTCGGACAACGGTCCAAACTCACCAGCCGTCTACGCACAGGTAAGTAAATCCAAAGGACCTCATTCACACTATGAGACCTATTGGGTATATGGTGCTAGCCGGTTATTTTAAGACCAGTGGGTACTGGGTGAGTGATGTGGTCAGTATTACACCAACCGCCTTCACTCCCGCATGTTCTAGTTCCCATGGTTTGGCTGGCTCCACCTGAAAGCTCAGATCAGTGTAAACAATCCCGCATGGAAGCAGATTTGAACATCAGACCACTTAGCCGACAGGTATTAGCGCCATTCACTGCAATGTGCAGCTCTCTTAGATATGTGTGTGTTTTGTATTTTTTAAAATTTCACATACCCTTTACAAGACATTGCAGTCATCACCAGCATTTTTCAGCTGCTGTTGATGTCTTGTCAAGATCACGCTCAGTAGTTTGCCATTGCTTTCTGAGCATACCACCGTAAGTAACCAACGCGACGCGATCCGCTACCCAGACCGACCGATATGTGTATAGTTTGATTGACATTTAAAAAAAAAAAAAAGTTCATTTCTTTGCAAATACAAGAATATACCCCCTTCCAAATACGGGTATATATGTGTACAGCAGAAACGACGCAATGAGTCTCCAAGAAGGAAACAGTTTTTGGGTCTAGTCATTAGTCGCGACTCCAACTTTATGGCAACGCGACGTCCCCATATGCTCCGTTCCTGTGCTAGTGAATATCACATAAAATGCCCCACGTGAAAAGTGGAATAGACAGGACTCTCGACAAACCAACAGCCCGCACAAGTACACCGTGCCTAATGCCGCCGCCAGAATGCCAACACAAAAGGCCTCCACGAAAAATACAGTTCATTGTCGAAGGAAGGGGCAGTCACTAGAATACCGGCAGTCATTAGAAATCCAGCAGCAACATATTATTGTATACGGCAAGCCAGTCAGTATGTGATGTGATGTGAAGTCCATCGCATTTTGTGGGCCTGAAGGCACAGAATAATAAGTCTTTCTCTCAAGTGTAATGGACGACAATGTGTCATGTCTTAGACTTGGCTGCGCTACCATATGACAGTAGACGGTACTACCAGCTTTCTGGAAGCGTCGAATGTTGGGAGGTGCCCACCAAACTCGACACCGCACATTGTGCCGACGACTTGGGAAAGGGGGGGGGCGCAATTTGGAGGGTACACGCCTTATCCTAGTGCGAGGAGATTCAACCTAAAGACTAAATGTCATGGCAGGGCAGATCAGGCCCTAAGCTTTGGTCGGCAACGGGTCTAGGATCCAAGCTCCGACAGGCGGAGACTTAGAGAATTGTTTTGCTGATCCAGCAGCTTCTGCAGCTTGTCTTGCTCCAAACGTATTGTAGTTACCTTTCCTCTGGAGTAAACTAAGCAGGCCGAGAGAGGGATCATGCAGCATGGGCAACACATGGTCTCTAAATTCAGCCCAGGCTTTGTGCTATGGAGAGGCATAACTCCATTGTACAAACTATCGTCTGTCAAGACGGCCACGTGCCAGTCAGTGGGGGACGTAAGCAGGCGTCGACGCCTTGTCCGACCGTGCGCATGACCTTATCAGCGTATCTCCTATCGATTGCACTAACTCAGACTCCACTCCCGTGTAAAACACTCACAAATGGTACGGGTTATCTTCATTATTGTGTGGTCCTGGCACACGGATAATGAAGATGCAATCATCACCGGCAATGTGATGAAGGGGTTACAAATGCAATCCTGCATACCGCGTTCGAAACGGGCGATTTGGATGCAGATCGCGTTATGCTGGTTTTTATACAATGGTATGAGTGTCGGTTGCCCAGTAAGCAATGGCAGACTACTGAACGTAGCCTAAACTTGCCAAATCCCAAAACAGCCAAAAATGCTGGGAATGACTGCTACGTCCTGTAAAGATCATGCAACTGACTTTAGTCCTCAACAGCAGGCATATGCATTCATGTCTCTGCACAGGTCTGCCCTTGGTGTTCTGGATCAACTCTTCCGATGATATCCCTCAGCGCCACCATCTCAGTCCATCCAGCATCATTTCTTTAGTTCTGTCTCTGCCTCTTTTCCCACTGATCGCATTCCCTCATCACGATGTTTTTCTTTGCCCTTCATCTCATTAAATAACCAAAGAATACCGTGTTTCTCTTATAGCTGTGCATAATTTTCTTATTTCATTAGCCTCTTCCAGGTTATCGTTTGTTAGTTGCTCTGGCAGTCCAAGGTATGCCGCAACATTCGCCTCAGACACCACATTTCTGTTACTTCCAAGCTCTTCCTACTTTGTTAACTTGTGTTTCATGATTCACTGCCATGCAGCAAAACATGTTCCAAACAATTTACAATGTGAATACAGATTGGTTGCTTTCATGATGTCATTTAATGAACGGATACTCATATTGAAAAAAATGTGCACGGTGAAGACAATGAACAGACACATTAGAAAAACCGAAATTGAAGTAAACTACTCAATGGGATGAAGGGCAGACTGTTAACGTGTTTTGGGCATATTAAGTAACATCTTATAGTTCATATGTGACGTTGGTGATTATATCTGTCCACAGCTCTCTGTTTTGTGCTGCCAATCATTTCTGATACTGATGTTCCTCCATGCCATGGTGATATACTGCTTAGCACATTTTCTCTTTGTCTTCTCCAACCTCTCTTCCCCTCCAACTTGCCCTTTGTGATGACATATCCCGGCTTTCCGCGTACAAAGAATGTGAACAATTCTCTTGTAATACGAATAACCAGTTTTCTTTGTGAGTTATCTTCTTTCTAGATATCTTCATTGCTCTTTCATTCCGTCGGCGATGTTCTCTTAATGCTTCTATATAACCACATCTCTGCAGCCTACACACAATTCTTCAATTGTCTGGTCATTGTCCGTGATTGGCTTCCATACATCATGATTGGCTCAATAATAGCTGTTAAGAACTCTCAATAACGGGACATTGCTCTTCGTTACAGGACGTGCTGTAAAGAACATTATATAAAGGAAAGGTGCACAAGGAAGACAACATTACGTGTGGACAGACACCAAGAGATGGACTGGGAGAACCCAGCATGAGTGAATTGCGAAGGTGCAGGACAGAGGGAAGAGGGAACTCACTACGAATGACATTCATAGCCGACCGCCTCCTACATCTCGGTACAGAAGATCTGTGCGGTTGTGGGTACTTCCTGGACTAACTTCGATTCAGACCATACTATGAACTCAACGACCGTTGATCATCTAGCTATTGAATGTCTTCGCTCATACGTGTATATATTATTCTGTCCATTAGTTAAGTTCTTTCTTGCTAATGCGAAGCGGTTCATCATCATCTACCGTGCTAATTGTCGTAAGTGTTCATGTCTCTCCACTCTTCACAGATTTCGTTCCTTGGCGTTCTGGATCATCTCCGATGATGATATTTCTGCAGGCCACCGTCTTAGTCTATCCAGCATCATTTCTCACCGGCTGCTTCTGCAGCTTCTTCCGCTGATGTTTCCAGTCGTTGCGATGTTTTCAACGCATATCTTCTAACCATGTTACCAAAGGCCGCGTTTTGCCTCTTTCTTATAGTGGCCTTGGAGATGTAGTTTTATGGAAGCATGCTGAAAGTTCATTGGACAGCCAAAATTAGTAATCTGGACATTTTGAGGAGAGCAGAGTCGCAAAGATAACTTATGACAAACATCAGAAAGCGGCAGTCATCATTTTTCGACAACATTATGACAAGACAAAAACTGAAGCATGTTGTGACAACCGGAAAGATTTACTGAAAGAGAGATAGAGGAAGACAGCGATAGAAAATTAATGGCAGTCTTGTGTCAATGCACGGAAGGGAGTCAACACATGAATTGATCCATGCCGTCAAAGAAACATGATCGTGCACGCCAACTGGCAAGACACTAAATGATGATAATGTTCTACTTTAGCTTCTTCCAAGCAATATTTGTTGGTTCCTGAGCCACAGTCTTGTCGGAACGGCCCAACGCAACAAACGTAATGATAGCTGTTTGACTGTCCCTTCATATACAGAACAGAGAACACAAGTTTGGTCTACATTAGCTCCTGTTGAAGTCGATAAGCTCAAGTTGACTTCTGCTTTCTTCGCATGTATTCACACTGCCATCTCAAGATGTACAAAGAAGAAGTTACTCTGTCAGTCAAAGCTATTCGCAACATTCCTAGCAGAATCCACATTCCCTGTGCCCGTGAAACGGCTAAAGTTATAAATATGATCTTGGCAAAGTGTCCATAAAATTGAATCCATGGCCAACAATCAAATAGAAATAATGAAAATAAACTACATTTAAGAAATGAAGAATAGACGAGCATCCTGTAGTTTCCTCCAAAAACTGTGGTTTTGGCAATAATAGATTTTTTTTTTTTTCATATCCTTTACAGGACATCGCTGTAAACACCAGCATCTTTCAGCTGTATGTTGATTTCTTGGCAAGATTACGCTCACTAGTTTGCCATTGCTTTCTGAGCGGCCGGCTTACATACCCCGTAAGTTACCGATGCGATTCGAACCACTGCTGATTCTCACCGTCATCACATTACCCACGAGAGTATACGAGATTACGGAGAAAAGTCATAACCTCTAAGCCGCGAAGCCGGCAATAATTGATTAGAACACAAATTTATCCAGCAGAATACATTAGTAATAATGTTATAACGGCGGTTTTGACCAGCAAATAACATTGTGCTTCTTCCTTCGTCTGTATAATTAATTTTGCATCTGTGGGAACAAGCAAACTCTATTCAGCGGAAAGAAATGGGAGACGACGTGTGTACGAAGTAGGAATAGAAGAAAATATATTATCTGTGGAGTTTGGAAGCGGGGATAAGCCATTTTTTGTTGTTGTTGGGAGGGAAGATGGCGTTTAAATAAGGTGATTTGAGGCAGAAGCGGGTGCAATAGCAAAGCTGATAGGGAGCTGCACAGATAACGTAGGTCTGTCGAGAGTTTGAGGTCTGCATTCAGCGTCTCGCTAAGTGAGGGAAATACGCCACTTTTTCCTTCCCGTATGCAAGCTTATTTAAAATAGGTCTGTATGGCCGAATGGATATGAGCATCCGTTCTTTAACGTCTGGTGTACTGATAATGAAGAAGCGGGTTTAACCCTAAAACCGGTCTCTTGGACTAGAATAAGTGACATTTATCTCTGTCAAATGACCCATGACGGTATCTTTGTCCAGCGCCCACAAACTGTCTCTTAACTCAGAATACAGACTTTTCCCTTGTCCAGCTCTTATAAACTGTCTCTTAACTCAGAATACTGACTTTTCCCGTGTCCAGCTCCTATAAATTGTCTCTTAACTCAGCATACAAACTTTCCATTGACCAGCTCCCACAAACTGTCTTCTCACTCAGAATACATATTGTACACTTGTCCAGCTCCCATAAACTGTCTCTTTACTGAGAATACACTGTCATGAAAAACTGTCATCTACTGTCTTTAGTACCTTGCAGCGTAGGGCAAGAGGTCTTGAGCCTGAGGAATAAAGGCCGCCTGGCTAGTGCAGTCGCCGCGAACTGTGCAGGTTAGGATTTTCTTTTTGCCCTAGACAGAAAACAATCTACACCTTACCGAGGATTCTAACCCGGGTCTCCTGAAGGCGAACTCGCCGTTCTTTGCCATTCGGCCAGCCGCTTCCCTCACAATTCACAATGTCCCCATTGTCTAGCTCCCACAAATTATGTCTATTCATTAAAATAAAATATGTCTGCTACAAAACCAAATAAGCACCTTCACGAAATAGGCTCCTATAGTCTGAGATGTGCTAGGGTCACCACATTATTTTGTTCCCTCTCGCCATGACCTCAAGCGTTGTCCATACATGTGTTATTACTTCCGGTGCACTGGATTGATCTTGGCATGTGAATTAGCTTTCCCTATTACCAGTGTCCATCGCCATCAGACGAACCCACTCCAACTTCAGAGGTTCTTGCAGTTTACCTTCCCAAGTCAAGGACGAGAAGTCAACATAGGAGTCCAACTGAGCGGTGTATGTATTGAACCCGCTCCCTCAGCATCAGCGCACCGGATGTTTAGAAACAATGCTCTTATCCATTTGGTCACGCAGACCTCCTGTCGGCTACATGAGACCATTGAAGCTCAGAAAGTGTTCTTATCTATTCGGTCACGCAGACCTCCCGTCGGCTACATGAGACCATTGAAGCTCAGAAAGTGTTCTTATCCATTTGGTCACGCAGACCTCCTGTCGGCTACATGAGACCATTGAAGTTCAGAAAGTGTTCTTATCCATTCGGTCACGCCGACCTCCCGCCGGCTGACTGAGACCATTGAAGCTCAGAAAACTGCATAGCGGGATCTTGTTTGCTTAACATGGTGGTCTGGAAGTTGGAACAGTGTGAGCAACTATTGAGTGTTCGTGAAGAATCCTCCCCCGTCCTTCTCACAGAGAAGAAGGAAAAGGGAAAAGAGGCCGCGTGATTAGATTGGTTTACTAACTGTTCGTGCAGTCAAGTCAGTTTTGTTGTACAGCAGTAAGTACCGGCAGCACGCCGGCTAATGTGGTAATGAATGAATCACCCAAAATAAACGAGAAGTAGATTGTGAGCTTTACTAAAACACGACTACAAGAGACAAATTGGACGTTGCGGCCAAAGCCTTCGTCAGCACAGGACAAACAAATACAAACCAACACAAAACTACATGAAACACACTATGACAATATTAAACTATTAAACTAATTAAAATTAAATGTACTCATCTGAATTCTGTGTCCTGGCTTGGAAAGTCTGACACGCGTAGGGCGCCAGTGAATCAATAGACCGGATGTATGGTACACGGGTCAAAGGTCAAGCGGGAGGGGGAGTGGGGTGGAGACGCGCCCATGTGTGCGGAAAAGTGAAATTTGAGACCGGCAAAGATGTTACGGACGCAGATGACAATTAGCAATTATCGTTAAGGGCTCGAAACACCGCTGCGGAAACCTATATAGTGTTAGTATATACAGAGGGGCATGAGTGGCGATCGTTCAGAAAAGGATGGCAAAACACCGAACGTAAATCCGCCAAGAGAGTTGACTAGTGTCATACAAAGGATCTGCACGTACCCAGATGGTGGACTGTAAGCTAGGGGTGGGAGGGGTGGGGTGGGGAGTTAAATGAAGCTGTGTTGGACATTAAGGCCGTGAGAGGAGAGTGTGCCCAACTGGAAGATGAGACGGTGTTCCAATGTCTTCCGATCCCGTTCGTGGGATGTGCATGATTTGATGGCCGCGACCTGTATGTCGGCTACGCCATGGTGGTCAGGACTGTTGAAATGCATGGATACTGGTTTCTGGGCGCCGCTGGTGATGTCAGAAAGGTGTTGTCGAAATCTGTCCCCAAGACGTAATCCTGTCTCACCGTCTTATATCTCATGTCGCAACGTGTGCAGGTAATCGCATAGATGACGTTGCGACTGATGCATGAGAAACCCTCACGGATGTGGAAGGTCGTCTTAGGGAATGTCAGACTCTGGGTTTGAAGTACGTATGGACAGGTCTTGCAAACCGATCGAAGACACGCCACCGTACCAGGAAGAGACTGGTGAGGTTGGGGTAGCCTGCTATGGACCAGCACATCTCTGAGGTTACGATCCCGCTTATATGCCACCAGAGGAGCCTCTGAGAAGACATAACTAGTGGTCGAGTCCGCCCGGAGAATGGATAGATGTTTAAAAAGGATATTCTTGGCAGCAATATTGTGGGGATGATAAGTAAGTGAGAGGACAGGTCTATTGTTTCGTGGTTTTGGCCTGGAGGAGAGAGCCTCAGTGCGACTGATAGACTGGCAGCGGTGAAGAGCTGTAGATAGAACATTCTCAGGATAGCCACGAAGGCGAAAGAAATCAAGCATCTCGTGGGCTTTTTGATGGAAGTCGTTGTTATCCTGACAAAGTCGTCGGAGACGTAACAGTTGGGAGAAAGGAATAGAACGTTTGCACGAGGGAGGGTGTGAGGAGGTATAGAGAAGGAATGAGTGCGAGTCAGTTGGTTTATAATAAACCGTCGTGCATAGACCAGCGGAACCTAAAGAGACTGTGAGGTCTAAGAAGTTGACGGCCGACGAAGAAATGGTGGAGGTAAGTTTGATGCTGGGATGGAAGTCTGAAAAAAAAGGCAATGAAGTTCTGTAGGTCAGGCAAGGGCATGTCCGAGACACCAAAGCAGTCGTCAATGTACCTCCTCTAGAGCTCCGGGAGCCTACCGGTGTACTGACTCCATACCTGGTGCTCCAGATAGCCCATGAAGAGGCAGGCATAACTGGGACCCATCTTAGTACCCACGGCTAATGTGGTGAACGTACATGTTGTTCAGGGGGCCGTATGTCTTCTTCACCAACCCCCAGGAAACGACAGTATTCGTATGTAAGTTGAGTCAAAAACCGACTTTATCAAGTCACCTGCCTGTCTCCCCTTCTCTCTCTCTCTCTTTCTCTCTCACGCTCTCTCTCTCTCTCTCTCTCTTAAATCTCTCTCTCTCTCTTGTTCACCTCTCTCTTTCTCCTTTTCCCTATCACTCTCTTACCCTCCCCCTCCCCACCCCCTCTCTCTCTCTCTCTCTCTGTCTCTCTTTTTCTCTGTGTATATCCGTCCGTCCATTCTTCTTTCCCTACCCCCACTCGTCATCAAATTCACCCTTGAAGTCCCCCACCCCAGCCCATCTTTCCTTGTCTGTCTCATACCACCCCCCCCCCCCCCCCCAGCTATAACTGTTTTTGTTGTCAGTATTAGCCTGTCAGTGTTACCTCTTTGTCAGTATCGTCTGATATTGTCAACCACTACATTTACGCGTATTTCACGCGAGAGTATCTGAGTTTATTCTGCCACAACCGAGCGCTAGAGCAAGTCTATACAGTGCTGCGTGAGTGTGTGTACACATAACAGCTTTCTAAGCCCCAACGACGTTTGCATATTTAACCTTTGCAAAGATACTTTACTAATTCTTTAAGCTTCTTTGGCCGTCTGCGTCAAGAGGAGATTTTGTCTGTGATTGGTTCTGGCTACATGAAGTCTGTCTTGAGGTTTCCAGTAGTGACGCTCAACTGTGAATTACTGTGATGTCATCAGAAGCGAAGTTCCACTGAAAATAGTGTGATGTCTTTAGAAGCGACGTTTCGCTTTAAATAGTGTCGTGAGTTCAGACCCGGCGCTGCACTGCGAATAGTGTAATGTCGTCAGAAGCGACGCTCCACAGAGAATAGTGTAATGTCGTCAGAACCGACGCTTCACTGAGAATAGTGTGATATCTTTAGAAGCGACGTTCCACTAAGAATAGTGTGATGTCTTCAGAAGCGACGTTTCACTTTGCTTGCTTGCATTCGCTGGCTGTGAACTCCAGCGTGAAGTCCTGTATATCGGATGGTCGACATCCTGTTGTCCAACATCAGTGTGATGTCATACGGGACTGAGGTTTGCGTGAGTATCCGTTGTGCCATGTCTGGCTTATTGGTGTGCAGACTGGTGGTTCCTCGTCGTGCAGGAAGGTACTCTCCGACTTCGGAGGATACGTTTCACTTTAAATAGTGTCGTGTTTTCATAATCGACGCTCTAATGAGAATAGTGTAATGTCGTCAGAAGCGACGTTCTACTGAGAATAGTGTGAGGTCATCAGAAGCGACCGGCTCCGTGCTTAAAGTGTTACAAACGCAGTTCCCAATTCCGCCTACCGCATACCACAAATATCAAATGAAATCTCCCGAAACAAATTCTGAGGAGTAATATCCCTTATTAACAGTTAAGTAAATATTATGCCCCCTTTCTTTTACGAACTCTTTCTTTCTTTCTTTCTTTCTTTCTTTCTTTCTTTCTTTCTTTCTTTCTTTCTTTCTTTCTATCTATCTATCTATCTACTAGATCACTTAGTTCGCCATAAACTGATAGTTGACAGCCAGTCAGGATTTCGGCCAAAATATTCTTGCCATACGGCACTAACAAACATGATAGAAAACTGGCATCAAGATATTAACAACAATACTCTATGTGGAGCGGTGTTTATAGACTTTAGGAAAGCATTCGATATGATAGATCATACTATTCTAATTAAAAAACTAGAAACAATGAAAGTAAGTTTTAATATAGTGACATTAATAAAATCATTCTTATTAGACAGAAAGCAAGTAGTATCACACAATAAAGTTTTATCTCAAGCCATTACCATTAATATTGGAGTACCTCAGGGGTCTATTCTTGGCCCTCTATTATTTGCCATTTATATAAATGATCTTCCATTAAATCCGTCGTCCTGCGATCTATTTGCTGATGACTGCACAGTATATACAAACGCTGTTGATCGTAATGTGCTAGAATTATCCTTGCAACAGGAAATAAATAGTGTAGTTAACTGGAGTCATGCAAACCGCATGCAAATTAACATTACTAAAACAAAGTCTATGTTAATAGGAACCAGGCAAAGACTTCACACTCTAAACTCGCAGAGAACTCTTCAGCTGCACATTGGCAGCACGCCTGTAGAAAGTGTCACCGAGCACAAGACACTGGGTGTTATCATAGATCAAAATCTAACTTTTAACTCACATGTTCATGCTCTAGTTAAACAAATAGCCAAAAAAGTATACCAACTTGCCAAAATTAAAAATTTCCTTGACGAAAACACAAGAAAGATATTCTATACTTCTCATATACAAACACATATTGATTACTGCTCCACAGTCTGGGATGGATGCTCCAAATCAATAACAAAACTCCTATATTCACTCCAGAAAAGGGCAGTGCGTTTAATTAATGGTGAAAAGCTTACCGACAATGCTAACCTATATAAACGTCTCCGGTTACTGCCACTCCACAAGCGCCTGCTTTTCAATAAGACCAAACTAATTCACAAAATCCTATTTCAAAATGCTCCAAGCTACCTTTGGCCATTGTTTAAATATAACGCTAGACATAGCGAACGACTAAATATACTTCATGTCCCTAAACCTAGGATAGACTTATATAAAACAAGCTTAGCATACTCTGCCGCTCAGTTGTGGAACAATCTTCCACAAGAAATCAAAGACACCACCAATCATGATACATACATTCGCAACCTGTTTGAACACTACCTTAGTACAGACTACATGCCCCCATAACAAATAACACAAAAAAGACAATAATGGTAACTTATCTCAAACGACAACTAGCCAAAAAACATTCCCTTATGTATGGCACGTTACACCCTCCTTAGGTATTTATAATGCCCATGTTAAACACTGCCTCAGTGAGTCATTTGTTATTGATTATTTTTCATGCGTTTTAATGTTCTTTTGTTGTCAAAAGTTGCTTCATAAGTGATGTTGAATGAAAGAATGTATGAGAGGAAATAGAGAAGAAGGGCAGAATGTCAGACGGGCCTGCGTGCCCAATTCTTAACCCTTTGAAAATAAAGACTTATTATTATTATTATTATTATTATTTGAAACAAAGCTGGGAGTGATTTGGCAGCAGACCACCTTGCGTTTTTTTTATAAAATGGTATGGGTGCCGGTTGTTCAGAAAGCAATAGCAAACTTCTGAATGTAAACTTGCCAAGAGATTACAAGCAGCCACAAAAATCCTGGGGTTGGCTGCGACGTCCTGTAAAGGATATGCAACCAACTTTAACATCGGAAGTGACGTTGTACTTAGAACAGTCTGATGTCGTCAGAAGCGACGTTGTACTGAGAACAGTGTGATGTCGTCAGAAGCGACGTTGTACTGAGAACAGTGTGATGTCGTCAGAAGCCACGTTATACTGAGAACAGTGTGATGTCGCCAGAAGTGACCTTCTAGTGAGAACAGTCTGATGTCGCCAGAAGCGACGTTCTAGTGAGAACAGTGTGATGTCGTCAGAAGCCACGTTGTACTGAGAACAGTGTGATTTCGTCAGAAGCCACGTTATACTGAGAACAGTCTGATGTCGCCAGAAGCGACGTTCTAGTGAGAACAGTGTGATGTCGTCAGAAGCCACGTTGTACTGAGAACAGTGTGATTTCGTCAGAATCCACGTTGTACTGAGAACAGTGTGATGTCGTCAGAAGCCACGTTGTACTGAGAACAGTGTGATGTCGTCAGAAGCCACGTTATACTGAGAACAGTGTGATGTCGTCAGAAGCCACGTTATACTGAGAACAGTGTGATGTCGTCAGAAGCCACGTTATACTGAGAACAGTCTGATGTCGCCAGAAGCGACGTTCTAGTGAGAACAGTCTGATGTCGCCAGAAGCGACGTTCTAGTGAGAACAGTGTGATTTCGTCAGAAGCCACGTTGTACTGAGAACAGTGTGATGTCGTCAGAAGCCACGTTATACTGAGAACAGTGTGATGTCGTCAGAAGCCACGTTATACTGAGAACAGTGTGATGTCGCCAGAAGCGACGTTCTAGTGAGAACAGTCTGATGTCGCCAGAAGCGAAGTTCTAGTGAGAACAGTGTGATTTCGTCAGAAGCCACGTTATACTGAGAACAGTGTGATGTCGTCAGAAGCCACGTTGTACTGAGAACAGTGTGATGTCGTCAGAATCCACGTTGTACTGAGAACAGTGTGATGTCGTCAGAAGCCACGTTATACTGAGAACAGTGTGATGTCGTCAGAAGCGACGTTCTAGTGAGAACAGTCTGATGTCGCCAGAAGCGACGTTCTAGTGAGAACAGTGTGATGTCGTCAGAAGCCACGTTGTACTGAGAACAGTGTGATGTCGTCAGAAGCGACGTTGTACTGAGAACAGTGTGATGTCGTCAGAAGCCACGTTATACTGAGAACAGTGTGATGTCGCCAGAAGCGACGTTCTGGTGAGAACAGTCTGATGTCGCCAGAAGCGACGTTCTAGTGAGAACAGTGTGATGTCGTCAGAAGCCACGTTGTACTGAGAACAGTGTGATTTCGTCAGAAACGACGTTATACTGAGAACAGTCTGATGTCGCCAGAAGCGACGTTCTAGTGAGAACAGTGTGATGTCGTCAGAAGCCACGTTGTACTGAGAACAGTGTGATTTCGTCAGAATCCACGTTGTACTGAGAACAGTGTGATGTCGTCAGAAGCCACGTTGTACTGAGAACAGTGTGATTTCGTCAGAATCCACGTTGTACTGAGAACAGTGTGATGTCGTCAGAAGCCACGTTGTACTGAGAACAGTGTGATGTCGTCAGAAGCCACGTTATACTGAGAACAGTGTGATGTCGTCAGAAGCCACGTTATACTGAGAACAGTGTGATGTCGTCAGAAGCCACGTTATACTGAGAACAGTCTGATGTCGCCAGAAGCGACGTTCTAGTGAGAACAGTCTGATGTCGCCAGAAGCGACGTTCTAGTGAGAACAGTGTGATTTCGTCAGAAGCCACGTTGTACTGAGAACAGTGTGATGTCGTCAGAAGCCACGTTACACTGAGAACAGTGTGATGTCGTCAGAAGCCACGTTATACTGAGAACAGTCTGATGTCGCCAGAAGCGACGTTCTAGTGAGAACAGTCTGATGTCGCCAGAAGTGACGTTCTAGTGAGAACAGTGTGATTTCGTCAGAAGCCACGTTGTACTGAGAACAGTGTGATGTCGTCAGAAGCCACGTTATACTGAGAACAGTG
This sequence comes from Cepaea nemoralis, assembly GCA_014155875.1. Lineage (NCBI taxonomy): Eukaryota > Metazoa > Mollusca > Gastropoda > Stylommatophora > Helicidae > Cepaea > Cepaea nemoralis. The sequence goes on from JACEFZ010002101.1 coordinate 107,816, forward strand.
TGATGTCGTCAGAAGCCACGTTGTACTGAGAACAGTGTGATGTCGTCAGAAGCCACGTTGTACTGAGAACAGTGTGATGTCGTCAGAAGCCACGTTGTACTGAGAACAGTGTGATGTCGTCAGAAGCCACGTTATACTGAGAACAGTGTGATGTCGTCAGAAGCCACGTTATACTGAGAACAGTGTGATGTCGTCAGAAGCCACGTTATACTGAGAACAGTCTGATGTCGCCAGAAGCGACGTTCTAGTGAGAACAGTCTGATGTCGCCAGAAGCGACGTTCTAGTGAGAACAGTGTGATTTCGTCAGAAGCCACGTTGTACTGAGAACAGTGTTATGTCGTCAGAAGCCACGTTATACTGAGAACAGTGTGATGTCGTCAGAAGCCACGTTATACTGAGAACAGTCTGATGTCGCCAGAAGCGACGTTCTAGTGAGAACAGTCTGATGTCGCCAGAAGCGACGTTCTAGTGAGAACAGTGTGATTTCTTCAGAAGCCACGTTGTACTGAGAACAGTGTGATGTCGTCAGAAGCCACGTTATACTGAGAACAGTGTGATGTCGTCAGAAGCCACGTTATACTGAGAACAGTGTGATGTCGTCAGAAGCCACGTTGTACTGAGAACAGTGTGATGTCGTCAGAAGCCACGTTATACTGAGAACAGTGTGATGTCGTCAGAAGCCACGTTGTATTGAGAACAGTGTGATGTCGTCAGAAACCACGTTGTACTGAGAACAGTGTGATGTCGTCAGAATCCACGTTGTACTGAGAACAGTGTGATGTCGTCAGAAGCCACGTTATACTGAGAACAGTGTGATGTCGTCAGAAGCGACGTTCTAGTGAGAACAGTCTGATGTCGCCAGAAGCGACGTTCTAGTGAGAACAGTCTGATGTCGCCAAAAGCGACGTTCTAGTGAGAACAGTGTGATGTCGTCAGAAGCCACGTTGTACTGAGAACAGTGTGATTTCGTCAGAAACGACGTTATACTGAGAAACAGTCCTGATGTCGCCAGAAGCGACGTTCTAGGTGAGAACAGTGTGATGTCGTCAGAAGCCACGTTGTACTGAGAACAGTGTGATTTCGTCAGAATCCACGTTGTACTGAGAACAGTGTGATGTCGTCAGAAGCCACGTTGTACTGAGAACAGTGTGATTTCGTCAGAATCCACGTTGTACTGAGAACAGTGTGATGTCGTCAGAAGCCACGTTGTACTGAGAACAGTGTGATGTCGTCAGAAGCCACGTTATACTGAGAACAGTGTGATGTCGTCAGAAGCCACGTTATACTGAGAACAGTGTGATGTCGTCAGAAGCCACGTTATACTGAGAACAGTCTGATGTCGCCAGAAGCGACGTTCTAGTGAGAACAGTCTGATGTCGCCAGAAGCGACGTTCTAGTGAGAACAGTGTGATGTCGTCAGAAGCCACGTTGTACTGAGAACAGTGTGATGTCGTCAGAAGCCACGTTGTATTGAGAACAGTGTGATGTCGTCAGAAGCCACGTTGTATTGAGAACAGTGTGATGTCGTCAGAAGCCACGTTGTATTGAGAACAGTCTGATGTCGTCAGAAGCCACGTTGCGCCGTCAATAGTGTGATGTTGATGATGCTGTAGAGAAATAGTTGTGTACAATTGACTGGAAGCAAACACCTGCTTTAGGTCTCTGATGTGAAAGGGGCATTACGTTTTGTAGGCCTCAATGTACCAGAGAATAGGTTGACAGCGGCCATGTGATTGAGAGAGACAGGTGCCTTCCGTGTGTTGTTCAACACACAAAGTAGTCGCTTGTTAAAGTTTGCAGAAGCCATAATGATTAACCTACATAAGCCGGCTTTGTGCAAGCAGAAAGACATGTTAGTCAGTTTAAAATTACCGTGGTAGACAATCGACATTACTGTGCGAACATGTGTATATTTCAGCTTGAAGGATTTATCTAGTTATTTTACTTTATGTTGTGTGAATTCTGCAGTATGTACTTGACGAGTTGCAGCGAAATATGCCAGGCAATAAATTGTGGAATCATATTGCTTGTGTCTTCTTTATTCAAATGTTAAATTAACTGATCCAGTGACGAAGGAAAATATATCGCCAAATGTGACCTCCCATTTGGACAGAAGGACGATGTATCGCTGTAATTGGGTCATTATGTTATGTGTTTTGTTTCGTGGTATATTCCGCAAGTTCAATGCTCAGAAACGGAAATTACATTGTAATACTTGTTTATTTGATTGTGCAGCATGTCTGGTCTAAGCCTATTTTCGTTTGGCACCGAATCGATGAACACTCGAATGACGTGAGATTTTGGTGCGTCACTTAATTTCTCAGTAGGGAGTCTCCGTGCTAAAGTGGTCAAGCCGAGGCCTCGCTCTCCGAAGGTTGTAGGTTCGATTCCGGGCTACGCCTTTCGGTTAAATAAAGTACAAACATTCATATACTCGTCTTGAAGCCTGTGCAGGATTGTGGGACGAAAATGGTATGACAAAATCATCAAAATGGAGAAAACTAAAGAAATTACGATGAAAGAAGAGGCGAGGAAATGACGCTGGCGCTGGATGGGCCACATATTGAGACAACATGGGGATAGTACATGGTGTATTTTTAATGACTGTGCAGTGTTTGAAAATATTGCCGGTCCAAGTTTTGTATTTGCATGAACTTTACAGAGGGTGAATACACAACCTGGACCGGTAATATTTACAAACACTGTACATTCATTAAAATGCACGCTATATAACTAGACATTCACTTGTCTGGAACGCACAGGGCGAACTGAATAGTTGGGTATCTAAACGCACACTTAGAAAACAAATAAAATGACAAGAAATCGAATAATAAGCGGGGAACGTGGACAGAGCTACAGGAGTTAGCAAAAGGCTTGGGGTGAGGTGGCTGAGGCCCTATGTTCCAGGAGAGGATACAGGGCAAAAGATAAGACGGCTTGGTGTGAGGTGGTTGAGGCCCTATGTTCCAGGAGAGGATACAGGGCAAAAGATAAGACGGCTTGGTGTGAGGTGGTTGAGGCCCTATGCTCCAGGAGAGGATACCGGGCAAAAAAAAGACGGCTTGGTGTGAGGTGGTTGAGTTCTATGTTCCAGGAGAGGATACAGGGCAAAAGATAAGACGGCTTGGCGGGAGGTGGTTGAGGTCTAAGTTCCAGGGCAAAATATAAGACGGCTTGGCGGGAGGTGGTTGAGGCCTGTGCCACAGGAAAAGATACCGCGCAAAATAAAAGAGAGGGGTGTGTTTGGGTGTCTGTGTCAACATCGTGTACCAGATCATCTGCAGAACGTAGCTGTCATCAACGCAGGCCGAAAAGATTCTCTTTCCCTTTGTAGTTCCCCTGCCTGGTGCATGTTCATGGCCAAGATGTCTTCAATGTCCCTTGTCCATGTTCCTGCTAGGAGATCTCTGTCTCTTCTCCCATTAATCACGCCTTCCACAGCCGTACTTTCCAAACTACTGTACAATGTAATATGACCAACAATGTTCATAATTCCCACGCCTTCTGCTGCTGATGGGTCAGTTTTCTTCGATATTCAGATTTGGTGGAACGCCAGAATGTTCTCCTTGGTCCAAGATGTTCTAAGAATTTTTCTTTAACATGTAAGTTCTAAAGCTCCGGTTTTCTTCGGTAGTGATCGCGAAATGACCCATGTCTCACACTTTTTCGTTACCAGTTACCATTTCGTTATCATATGTTACAGGATGTGTGTATATGTGTAACTGCTTGCCTGTCTCATAACATGGTAATATGTATTGTTTATGGTTTTTGTATATGAATGTAACATGCACAACAAATAATTGATGTGCGAAAGATGAATGGTTGGAAGGGTCCGAATGTAAGACCCGCCTGCGTGCCCACTTTTTTACCATTTAAAATAAATAAATCAATCAATTTCGTACCCGGTACATCTCAAGAGATAGAAAATGTTGCTTTACTTCTACTCTTAAATTGGCAAAGCACAATCGTTCCAGACGTTCTAAATCATCGTCATGTAGGGGGTACTTTGGATAACTTCGCTTTCATCACAAAAAAGGCTTCTCAATCTTTTACAAACGTTCGAAAGCATTTGTCATTTCCCAAAAGAATCGTGATAGTTCGCCAGTGCATTGCTCTCTATACTGTAGTGATAGCACGTCATGCCTCTATGACCAAAAAAACGCAAACGTGAGGGGACTGTGGAAAGGCAGACATAACATAAATCCACAAGGCAATCAAATTTGTGTTGCCCCCTTGCATATATACGTACATGCTGTCTAGATCCGTCTGCCGGTGCTGTCTTAGACATTTCTCTCCTGAACTGGCAATCAATAAGATGTCGTGTAGACACAGAAATGCTTTCATCACAAATGATTTTCTTCACTGGAATTTGAGGCCTGGCACGGGTGTCTAGAGCACTGGTTCTGATCGCAGGACATATAAAACAGCCTGAGGAGACCAGGCCATGTTGATCACGGAGTCATAGAAAAGATTACATTTTAATCACGGATACTGCAATTATTTAAATCTGCTTAGTTTTGATGACTATGATGCAAAACATTCGTTGTCTTTTGAATCGTATTAGTTTTTAAACAGGTAGCGGTCAATATCCAGGCTTGGCCATGGGAACATGGGATGGGATGGCACAGGCATAAATTACCATTGGATGAGACAGAAAAACATGTCCCATGGACACGCCATGGGGCGGGACGTACATAAATTACCATGCGGTTCAATTATGTTCCACGGACAAGCCTGTCAACATCGCGCATTTCGCCTTTACTTCTCAAGAGATTTCCTGGTACATATATTAGGCTTGGTCGACCTATGAATCTAGGTCACTGTGGGGGGAAAATATGACCACCCGATACAGATGGCAAGGGGGATTCTAGCTGCACTATCACGGATCCTGAACCTGAAAGAGCCATGGCATATTGATTATTGAGGCACATCAGATGTCATGAATGTATATGAAAAACTACAATTATCAGAATCTGTTAGATTTGAAGATCTTAAAATATGTTTTTAAAAATAAAACATCATCGGGTTTTACTCCATCTCTTTCCGGAAAATCGGCTAACCTTTGCCGGAAGCATCGCACAGAGCACAACCCCCGTAGCTCTGGAGACACCCTAGGAAAGGGGGGGGGGGGGGGGGGAGTCTCTGCAAAATGTTACACTCTCAAACCTAATTATGGGAGTCATAAACAGAAGAAAAAAAAAGCTGTTTGTCTCTTTCTTATTGTTGTATATAATGTTCTAGTTTCGCTAGCCTCTCTCAGGCAATCGCCTTTAGTTACTCTGGCAGTTCAAGGAGTTCGCAACTTTCACCCCATATATGGGAATGCCCTGAATGCTGTGATGTCGGTTCCTAAATCAATATATATATATATATATATATATATATATATATATATATATATATATATATATATATATATATATATATATATATGTCTGTGTGTGTGTGTGTGTGCGTGCGCGCGAGCGTGCGTGCGTGTGTATATAGATTACTCATTTGTTTTCTTGTTCTGGACTGGACCAGTGTGATCGTATCCGCGTGTCACCACAGCGTTTCATTACGACATGGTGAAGAGTCCTTTGCGTTTCATGTTTTCTTGTCATAGACCCAATACGCTTAAGAGCTGGGAAAAGGCCTTTCCTTTTTTTTGCTCTTTAATAGTGAGCTAACAACACTAAGCATAGAACTGATCCAACGGAAGACGCAGAGCTGGAACTCTAGACAGACGCTGGGCTGTGAAGACGATGGCTTGAAAATCTGGACAATGGAAATTAGTTCAATATAATGGCCAGTTGTCAATTTCAGATACACAACTGATCCTTTAGATGACAAAGAATTCAAAATCATAAATCTGAAGTTAGGATCGGCAGGCAAGAATGGCGCTTGAGGACGAACGATGGACATGTTCAAACAATGGAAATTAGCTCAATATAATGCGAGTTAACAATGCTAGGAAATGTAACTGATCCTACAGAATCAACAAACACTAGGACACAACAATACTAGACTTTTAACAAGCCATTATCCAAGGACAAAATAATAAACCGATCAATGAAGTATGGCAAGATATGCTAGTGCGAAGGGCATTACAGATAATGTAGATGAAAGGATATATAAAAGTCAGTTGTATAAGGATGGCATTGTGTGTGCAGTATAAGGCAAATCGATATAAGTGTATAATGTTTATGTTTGTGAGTAGGAAAACGACTAATTATAGTTCTTCTTCTTCTTCTTCTTCTTCTTCTTCTTCTTCTTCTTCTTCTTCTTCTTCTTCTTCTTCTTCTTCTTCTTCTTCTTCTTCTTCTTCTTCTTCTTCTTCTCCTCCTCCTCCTCCTCCTCCTCTTCCTCCTTCTCCTTCTCCTCCTCCTGTTCCTCCTTCTCATGCTCCTGCTCCTGCTTCTGTTCCTCCTCCTCCCCCTCCTTCTACTTCTGCTATTCTTCTTTTCTTCCTCTTTCTCCTCCTCCTCCTCCTCCGCCTCCTCCTTTTTTTCTTCTTTTTCTTCTTCTACATCCTTCTTCTCCCCACCTCCTCCTCCTCCTCCTCCTCCTCCTTCTTCTTCTTCTTCTTCTTCTTCTTCTTCTTCTTCTTCTTCTTCTTCTTCTTCTTCTTCTTCTTCTTCTTCTTCTTCTCATAGTGATTACATCTTTCAGCTCATTTAGTTATTTCTTTCCCCGCAGTTCAGTTTTAACAAGAAAGCGTTATTTGTCTCCACATGTTCTATATATACCCATAATCGCACACAGCTGAACAAGCAGTCCAGATAGTAATGACCGTTACTCGGGCTGGCATAGTTTGTGAACTACGTCACATGTGTAAGAATATCAATGAGAAAGTCCCGGAAGGCGGGGTCCCGTGGTGGCTAGAGGCTTTTAGGTGGGGCTTTAAAATTGGCAAGGTCGACCCAGCCTAAAATATGCACCAGGTGTTGATGTGGGAAGAGAATGCGGTAGACGTGACATTGATCACATCATCCCTCGAGTGCCGATTGGTCAAAAAAAAATATGAGTCAAGCACCATATGCCCAGTACCTCTTTAGGTGTGTAAAGGGTTCTTTACTTTACTTAGATTGGACCCATGCTCTCTGAAATGATGCGCCGTTTGTATAGGTTATATAGTAAACAAGGAAATTAACATGAAAGATAAACAAAATATACAGAGGTAATCACAGGAGAGGAGCACCCTAACTGGCTTAGAATGCAGCAGCTAACCACAACAAACAAAAGTATAACGGCGAAAGAGAAAAGTCTTAACAGTCTTAAAAGTCGAGAGGATCGACTTTATTGCATCGGGTTTAATCCCACATGGCTTGGTCTCTTTCCACAGGGCGGTCCTGCAAAAGCGTCGCACAACGGGAAAGTGATTATGAAAAGTAGATTTAAGAAAATTAAGTTGCATGTCCTTCACAGGACGTAGCAGTCAACCCCAGCATTTTCGCTGTTTGTGATTCCTAGGCAAATTTTACGTTAAGTAGTTTGCCATTGCTTTCTGAACGACCGGCTCCTATACCTTTTTCGAAAAAACCAGCACCGCTGTGTTTCGAACCCGAGTATACGGGTTCACAAACCGCGTTCGCAAGCCCTTAGCCACAGATACAAGTTCAGAAATATATTTTGGTAGGAAAAGTTGACAAATAAGGTACCAGAAATAGTTCTAAGATTAACTAGACTGCAACAACAACGCAATATAATCAAGAGTGGCTTCAAAGAGTGATCATCAATCAGTACACTTTTCTCTTACAGAACCAATATGGATACGCTGTCTGGGTCATGCTGGAGCATGAGGCCACGAGCCTGCGACACTCTTGGCTTCAAAAGCGTCTTTGTTTAGAACGCTCGACAGGGAAGGGGTTAAACCGGGTGTTTGTCAAGTCTCACTACACTTTGTATATAGAACAAATTTGATAATGTCAGTACATGACATCATCGAAATATTGTGCTCCACAGTCCATCGTGAGGCAATATGCAGCGAATGGCTGTCGTCTGCTGCAGTAATTATTTGCACTCCAAACAGAATGGTGTTATCAACGGATGAACGTAGCTTTTTTTTATTTTTCTTTTGTTTGAATAAGTGTTTGGAAATGGCGGTCGATAGGCACGGATGGTTGTTCAAATATTTATAGCAAGATTTCCAGATAAACAACTTCCTCATCGCATTACGGTTGGAAATTTGTTGAATAAGTTTCTTGCTACGGGAAATGTGGAAGATGCTTCTCGGTCTAGCAGGCCTGCTGTATCTGAAATAAAATGTTTAGATGTTCAAGACAGAATCCTGAAATGTTAAAGCAAGTCCTTAAGGAAACTGCCGCAACAAGTGAACGTATCAGTGAGCACAGTGCACGTAATTCTTAAACAACGATTAAATTTTCATCCCTACATGTCGTGTCTGAATTAAAAGAGTGTGATAATCAATCCAGTGTCAACTAGTCCGCGTGGTTTCAAGCATTTTCACCTTAAGAAGACGAGTCAATTTTCGATGTAACATTCTTCTCTGATGAGGCACGGTTGAATCTATCTGGATACGCTAATAGCCAACATAATTGTATTTGGAGCACTTTTAATCCCAATGCATTTCATGAAGCGCCTCTACACGATGAGAAAATTGGTGTGCCGTCAGTATGAAACGTTTTATCGGACCAATTTTTTTCAATAACACTATAAATGCCGATCGGTACCGTACTGGCATTCTGGAACCTTTTTTTATTTTAGAACAGTTAAATGAACGTGAGATTGAAGAAGCGTGGTTCCAGCAAGATGGTGCAACTGCTCACACAGTTAGAGCATCTCCGCGTTTTTGGGAATATATTTTCGCAAATCGCGTGATATCACGTGTATTTGGCTTTCTCGCTCTCCAGATCTAATTCCATTAGATTATCTATGGGGTTTCTTGAAAGGCAATGTTTACAAACATAATGTACACACAATTGAGGACCTGAAAGAAGCAATCATAATATTTTTTTTTTAAAGTTGCATATCCTTTACAGTCAACACCAGCATTTTACTACCGTTGTTGATGTCTTGGCGAGTTTTACGTTCAGTAGTTTGCCATTTCTTTATGAACGACCGACTCCCATACTAAGACGTTAAAACCAGCGAGACACGGTCTGCTGCCAGATCGGTCACCGCTGTGTTTCGAACGCGGGTTAGCGGCATTACCAATCGCGTCCGCAACGCCATCGCCACGGATAATAGTTATCAGAATTACCATTCACAAAATAACAACAGACACGTTGCAGAAGGTATATGACAATATGAAGAGACGAGAACACAGAAGAAGAACCATCTACAAATTACACCATTAGAGAACTCTTGTTTGCGGACGACCAAGTACTAATAGCAAAACCAGAAGCTGAATTACAAGACCACATGAATAGTCTAAACAAAATGTTTAAGGAACATAAAATTAAAATTAGCACAAGTAAAACAGAGGTAATGACTATAACTAAAGAAGAAGAAACAACAACAATTCACCTAAACGAACATCCCTTGTAAACAAATAATGAGTTTCACGTACCTAAGAAGTATAATATCATCAAATGGCAAATCAGAGGACGAAATTGAAAATAGATGCAATAAGCTAAACCAACTCATTGGACAATTGGCACCAATAATAAAGAACAAACATGTATCAATAACTACTATGAAAGCACTTTACAACACAATCTTCCTACCAACTCTATGTTACCAATGCCAAACCTGGACAATGACAGAAAAAGAGGAAAGAAAAATCACAACAACAGAAATGAGATTCCTGAGAAGAATACTCAATGTATCAAGAAGAGATAAGATCAGAAATGAAGAAATCAGGACTAACGTGGGAGTTATGGCTCCGCTAGATTTTATTAGAAGGCAGCAAGCCAAATGGTTTGGCCATGCAACTAGTTTACCAGCTAATAGTATACCACAACAAGCAATGATGTACAGACCAGATGGAAGCAGAGGAAGAGGCCAACCACGTAAACGATGGACGCAGGAAATAACAGTCCATGGGAATATCGATACATGAAGCCCATAAGCGGGCACTCTCCTGCTGTTTATACTTCACCTCGACACCGCAAGGTACAAGAGGAACATGATGAGATGTGATTGTGAGAGCTGATGTCCCAAGCATCGCGATATATGGTAGAAGCGTCAACAGAGAGAACAAACTGAAGTATCTGGAAATCATATTTGACAGGAGTCTGTTCTTCAAGGACCATGTGGAGACGGTTGTGGTAAGGTCTCAAAAGGGACGCAATGCACTTAAAACTATGGCTGCAATTGACACAGAGCAGAGAATGCTTTTCACACTATACCAGCACTTGATCCTCTCAGTGATTGATTATGGACTAGGACTGCTCACTGTTTCAAAGAGTCAGCTGGTGAAACTAGAGCGCATACAGAACGAAGTTATGCGGGTCATTCTGGGATGCACCAGAGACACCCCAGTAGTGTGTATGCGCTACATCCTTGGTTTGCCGACTGTTGCTGGTAGGCTCAAGGTGATAAAGGCGAAGGCATACCTCAGAGTAGCTGCAGACACAGATCACCCGTTGCATGAGGCGCTGGACGCAGTTAAGGGTCAGCGACTGATAAGAGGGAAATCATGGATGGCTCAGGCGGAGGATACGATCAGGCAGGTGTGCATCTTGGAGAACATTAGGCGAGGTGAGGAGTGGGTCAGAGTGCCAGCGGAGGAGTCAGACTTGTGCAGAGTTATAATCACATTGAGCCGGGAGAGCAGGGAGTGGCCAGCAGGGGCCACGGAAGTGGAAATCCAGCAACTAATTCAAGATATTGCTCGCTCGGGTGATGTGATTATCTACACAGATGGGTCGGTGTTGAGAGGTAGGAGAAGTGCCTGGGGGTTCTTAGCAAAGGCTAATGGTCGACGTTTGGTACAGGAGAACCTGGAATATGATACCACAACATCTAGCTTAAGAATGGAGGTGGAGGCGGTCAGTGCAGCTTTCCGCTGTATGGATAATACGATACACACACACACATCGTGATTGTAACTGACTCAGAAAGCATGCTGACGAGGGTGAGGACTGGCAGGCTTCTGGCAGAGTGTCTTGCTTCGCTTCGGGGATCACGAGTGGCAAGCATCGCCTGGATCTTTTCTCCGGGGCATGCCGGTGTGCTGGGGAATGAACAGGCGGACAGATTGGCTGGCTCTGCAAAACTTGGTGGAGTATTGATGCATGACAAGGCAGACGTGGTTGCGGCCTTGTGGGAGCACGTGTACACCTCGGAGGAGCAAATGGATCACCATGGTCTGGCAAGAATGAGACAGCGAGGAGTGACGAGGGGATCTGGCCGACGCTCGACGCTCAGAGGAAAGGCGAGACGGACATATAATCAGATTGCTACTGGTACTATTGGTGTTGGAACTCTTCTCTGGCTGCTGAGGATGGGGACGGAGCGCTTATGGGAATGTCCCGAATTCTGTGATGTCGGTTCCTAAATCAATCAATCAATGAGATGAAAGATGAAAATACGTGTACAGTCATGTCTTAAAGCGCCTGGTGGACATTTCCAACACCTACTATAATGAATGCCGGCTTCGTGGCTTAGAGGTTAGCGACTTTTCTCCATAATCTCGTATACTCTCGTAGGTAACGTGATGACGGTGAAGATCAGCAGTGGTTCGAATCGCATTGGTAACTTACGGGGTATGTGAGCCGGCCGCTCAGAAAGCAATGGCAAACTACTGAGCGTAATCTTGCCAAGAAATCAACATACAGCTGAAAGATGCTGGTGTTGACAGCGATGTTCTGTCAAGGATATGCAACCAAAAAAAAAGAATAACTATAATGAATACTTCATTGATATTTTCCAGCCCCCCCCCCCCCCCCCCCCCCCCAAAAAAAAAAAAAAACCAGCGTTAGACCATAGCAGTGACTATTGTAAACTAATTTCATGGATTTTTAGCACATTTTTAAGACGTCATGTACTTCATTTTTCAGATTTGTTCTACATTTAAAATGTAGTGAGACTTTACAAACACCCGCTATTTTGATGACTATAAACGTCCGCTATGTGAAGACACAATAACAGATATTGTAACACATTTAAGGATGCTTGATTCCAGGTGTAATTGTGATTCCAGCACTGAGGGAAGTATTAAGGCACGAATCCTACATATTTACACCTAGTGTGTTGATGGAACGGTCTGCACGTACACCTTATATTTGCCGTGGAAGACGAAGCGTCTGTGAGTTTGTCCGGAGTGCTGTGATGTTGATTCTTAACACCAAGAAACCATGAATTATATAACTCTTATCATATCTCCCTTTGCCAGCTGTCTGTGTGTATATTGTTTTGCACTGTTACTGCTATCTTCATCCCTGCAGAGCAGTTATTCTCTTCACCCGACATCCATTATTTTGATGCCACATCTCATATTCCAGTTCATTAATTACATCGCGGGCTGTTTAGAACACGCTCTTGAATTTGAAAAAACGGATTTATTTCCACGGAAAACAAATGTGGAGAATATACAATAAAGGTTGTGTGTTTAAAAATGAAACGTAACTGTTCTGTGTTTAGAAATATAACGTAACTGTTCTGTGTTTAGAAATGTAACGTAACAATTTTGCTTTTTAAAGTATAACATAACAGTTAAGGATTTTGAAATGTGTATTTTGCAACCATTGTTATGAAGTAATTAGGAGGGTATCGGTAAGCACTCCAGATGTGCTTACCGATACGAAAGTTGCTAATACCAGTGTAACTACCAACAATTGCCTCTAAGAGGCTAATAAAATGTGAGTATTATATGCAACTATAAGAACGAGGCAAACGCATTTGTTGGTCATTGTATGAGCGAGGGGTTTCGGAAAACGTTGTGACAGCTTGAAAGATCAGCAGGTAAAGAGGCAGATGCGGACAGTGAGAACTGATGCTGGGTGGGTTGAGATGCTGGGATGGAGGAATATCATCAGAGAGTTCATCAAGAACACCAGGTACCGAGGTCTGTGGAGAGATATGAATGCCTACGCTAGCTGGTTTGCCGTATGATGGTGTTGATGTTAACATTTTAATTCACTTTAAAATTAAATTAAATATTTGGGACATGGAGGGGGTTATAACGCTTTTAGCACGCGTGTTATTACCCTCGTCGACCTCTAACCCATATTACAATTTAAAAAAAAAAGTAAATGATGGTTTTATACCACTTAAGGCGCATAGGCATCTGGTGCTAAACTTATATTATTATAATATTTAAAATTATATTTTCATAGTTTATTCCCGGTCCATAACTATAGCTTTCAATGTTTATGTTGTCTGGTGCGTCTCTACGTCTTTCTTTTACTTCTGTGAGCGCCAAACAGTACATGTGTGTTTATTTATGACCTGTCATATAGGGTGTATTTCTAATGACTGTGCAGTGATTGAAAATATTACCGGTCCAAGTTTTGTATTCACCCTCTGTAAAGTTCATGCAACATAATAGGTAAATATAAAACTTGGACCGGCAATATTTTCAAACACTGCACAGTCATTAAAAATACACCCTGTATTTTTATAAACCTATCCGCACTCGATGTGATCTATGAAACGGGTCGCCTTTACTCCCCAAGACAATTCGGTCTCTTTAAAAGTCCCAGCATGAAAGGGAATTTGAATCCTGGTTTACCATCCCGCCAGGCGAATGTGCTAGCTACTGATGGCGTCTCTCTGTGTACAGTTAGTGACCGTATTTGCTGGCATGTACGACCACGCCTCAAAAACACCTACAAACACAGAACCAGGGACGGATGGGGTCTAACATTATTGGTTGCCAGGACTACACGTTTATTAACATGTGTAACACATTGTTTAATCTTTAATAGGGCCCACTTCATTAGGGGTCCATAGGGTCCACTTCATTAGGGGTCCATAGGGTCCACTTCATTAGTGGTCCATACAGTCGACTTCATTAGGAGTTCATAGGGTCCACTTCATTAGGGAACCATAGGGTCCACTTAATTAGGGATTCATAGGGCCCACTTCATTATGGGTCCAAAGGGCTCACTTCATTAGGGGTCCACGGGGCCAACTTGTCATGGAGAAGCTGACACCCTGACCAGTCCGCCATTGCACAGAACACATCAACAGCTTCGTCCTTTGGTATCCCAGATGTTGACATCCAGGCAGTCTCGTCTCTAATGTGTATATTTATTTATAGCATGACTTCGTGTAAAGTATCTTTCGTGCTCATTTGGGTTCTAATGAGTGACTTTATTGAGCCTATTCTGATTTATGGAAGTGAATCATGGACAGTTAGCAGACACATGGGGAATTATGTGGAACCTGCGGAGATGGTTCTGTAGAGGCATGATGAGAAGACCGTGGACGGACAGAAAGAGAAATGAAGATATCTTGAAAGAAGTTAACTCACAAAGAGAATCGGTTACTCGCGTTAGAAGAAGACAGTAAACATTATTTGGGCTTGTCAAGAATGGAGGAAAGCTGGTGCCTGTCGTCACAGCAGGCAAGTTTGAGTGGAAGAAAAACAGGGGGAGACAAAGAGAGGAAGATCCTGACAGTCTGATGTCGTGATAATAGGAAACATCAGTATCAAAAATAACTGGCAGTGTGAGAGACAGAAGGCTGTGGACAGGCGTGATCACCAACGCCACACTGCATGAATTTTAAGAGGATAACACTTACCGTCACAGTGATTTAGAAAGAACATTGATGGAAGGCATGATTTCTGGAAATAGAGATAGGGGTCGACCAGTACGAAAATGGACGCTGGACATTGCGACTACCTTGGACAGGTGAATGCAAAAGGCAGGGGTACAGGCAGGGGATCGAGAAGCCTCGCGGTGGGTCGTGAAGAGGGGGTATTGTGGAAAACCTCTGCAACATGATGTTGCTTCTAAACTTACAATTTATAAAACGAAATGGAGGAAATCCCTGTACGAATAAAACACACTGTGCAAAAAGCTGTTAGACACGGTTTATAAATATTTCTCCAATAATTGTTACTGTGATTCTCAGGATGTGATATACTACCGCTTTCCTTCAAATAACGAAAGAGAAAAAAACATTCCTTATCAATTTAGATTAACGATTGTATAATTCAGTGTACCGTATGCTTTTTGCGTTAAATGTATAGTTTCTGCCACTTGATAAATAAATTTATGCCACAAAAATCTTACATTTGGTTTTCCCTCAAAAAATTATATTTCTTTTTTAACTATACGTTAAATATGGCCAAAGTATTTCAGTTTGTCTCCGGGACTTGCTGCCTACTGGCAAGCCCAGTGGTTCTCAACCTATTTTGGCCCGTTTGCGTCTGCCAATCTGTGGTCTTAATCCCCCCACCCTCTGGAGAACCTAACATACACCCCCCAGGGGGGAGTCCCCACCGGTTGAGAACCACTGGGCTAGACGGTTGCCTGCCTTTCCAGGGGTCATGAGTTCACATCAGTGTCAAGGAAGGTTTTAAAATTGACTCGGGACTCGCACGTCGCTCTGGCATAACACGTGAACCAGGAGATGTCTTGGGAAGACGGCTGCAGTGTTGTTGACCACATCATCAACTGGGTTGTCGACTGGTCCAGACAAATCTCTCTCTCTCTCTCTCTCTCTCTCTCTCTCTCTCTCTCTCTCCTCTCTCTCTCTCTCTCTCTCTCTCTCTCTCTCTCTCTCTCTCTCTCTCCATCCATCCATCCACCAGAAACCCAATACACCGTATGGTATTTTAGAGGGGTTCATTTTTTACACACACGCACACACACACACACACACCGGCCGACAGGCAAATGTACGCGCTCACACACATGCATACGTGTGTCTGTGTGTGTTGTGAATTTGTGTGCGCGTGTATGTTGTGAATATGTGTGTGTTGTGAATGTGTGTCTGTGTGGGCGCGTGTGTGTGCGCGAGCACGTTTGCCTGTCGGCCGGATGGTCATGCGTTAAAATCCCCGTGTAGGCAGTGATTTATTATTTACTTCTTTTTTTTTTTTTTTTTTATTGATTTGTTAAAGTTCGTTACAAAATTGAGAAACTTATAGTGAAATGACAGGAGCACGTCTAACTGCCCAATTGAAGATCAAATGATTCTGCTCCCGTGGGCGGCTTATTCTGATAAGTGAATAGGTTGCGTTGCATTACAGCCAGGATCAGTACAGGACTATCATGGTTCCGCCTACTCACTGTCCCCCGAGGCTAGCATCAGATTTATGATCGTGTGCAGTCAATGCTTTTGGCTAAATCATCCAGGTCATTATCTATCACATGTTGCTAACCAATGTCCCGAGACACGCCATCAAATACCGGGTGTCGTACCGGTGAAGTTAACGTTCGTGAAGATTTGATGTGAGTTCATTCGGAAATATCTCAACCTTGACCTAGACAGGACGGAAGTAACAAACATAATTTAACTGATTCAGTGCCAAACAAAAAGTAGGTTTAGACCAATCATGGTACGCAATCGATTGAACAAATACTGTAATGTGAATTCCCGTTCACTGAGCATTGAAATTGTGGAAGATACTACGAAACAAAACAAATAACACGACGATTTTCCATCCATCCATCATGTGTAACGCCGATCACTGAATCAGTTTAGTTAACCAGAGGTTCTTAACCTGTGTTGCTATCACATACACTTACCCCTTCCCCTCCCACCTTTTATTAAAGGAAAGTTCACACAATACATCTCCCTAGATATTACTGGTTGTATCCCTAAATTCACTTCTCAAAATTAGATTGTGAAAAGTTATTTTGGACGAAAGGTACTTACTGATAGGTGTTTTTTTTTTTTTTTTTTTTTTTGGGGGGGGGGGGGGGGGGGAGTTCTTTGTTAAAAGGTGGCTTTGGCTCAAAGGTTCTTGTTTAAAAAGTGACTTTTACCGAAATTGCTTGATACAAACGTGATTGTTGCCGAAATTGTCTTGTGATCAGCTATTTTGACTGAAAGATTCTTGTTAACAACGTTATACTGACCTAAAATGATCGTGAGGCAATTTATTTTGAGCTGATATTTGTCTGTGAAAAGATCATCGTTAAACCGACACCAGACTGTTGAGTTGATTTTAAGTTGAATTCTCATGTAAGCTCATTTCTGAACAGCACAGAAAAAAAGGTAAATATGTGTTTTAGAAACGAAATTAACTTGAGAATAGTAGATATTGAGACTACGTTAACTTATCGCAAGCAGTAAAGCTTCCAAAATAGTAGACTAAAACAAACAATTGTTGACCGAAAGGTACTTGTTAAAAAGTGACTCTGGCTAAAAGATGCTCCTTGAAAAGTAATTTTCACCCAAATGCGCTCGTTAAAGAGTGATTTTGGCTGAAAGATGCGTGTTAAAAAGTGATTTTGACCGAAAGGCGCTGGTTGAAATGTTACTTTATTCGAAAACAGCCTGTTAAAAATTATTATGGCCGAAAAGTGCTTGGTACAACATTATTTTATGTCGAAATTATCTTGTGAACAGCGATTTTAACCGAAAGGTTCTTTTTAAAATGTTATACTGTGTTGAAACTATCATGTTATTGTGAGCTAATTAATCTGTGTTAAGATAACTGTTGAACCGAAATTAATTTTTTAAAGTAATTTCCAGCTGAATTCAACCGTAAATTCAATCTGAACCGAAAAAAATATAATAAATAAATAAAAATACAAAGTCGTAAAAATGTGTTTTTAGTGCTAAATTAGCTTGAGAAAAGGAAAAGTTGATATTGCGCCCACATTAACTTATTAACAAGTAGCCATTCTTCCGAAAGTATTTATAAAATACAATTGCTGTATACTAAGAGTAAGACTTTTTCCTCCACAATCTTTCTTTAGTGGAGTGTTAATGAAGTCGCCAGGAAGCTACGCTGATAATGTCATAAACGTGGTCATCGTCCGCTAAATGAGGGAAAGACTGACCACCTGTTCGTCCGTACACTCATGCCTATAAAATGAGATGGTCCTAGCCCATCTCAGACACCCTAATAAGGATCCTGTATGTATGTGTGTGTGTGTTTTTGTTTTTAAGTCTTTAATTGTTTTCTTGTTTTGTTTCCTCAACCCAGGTGGTCCTAGCGTGGACAAGCTGCTGCCCGGAGATCTCATACTGAAGATAAACGGAGAAGAAGTGCGAAGGGCTCCGAGGGAGAAAGTCATTGAACTTGTCCGCTCCTGCAAGCATTCCATAGTTTTGACGGTGTGCCAACCGTACTGTGATAATGTGAGTATCTCGTTGGAATACATCTGTCACTCTGGTTCAATCCTACAAGCATTCCATAGTTTTGACTATATGTTAACCGTACTGTGACAGTGTGAGTACCACGTTAGAATACATCTGTTACCCTTGTCCAATCCTACAAGCATTCCATACTTTTGACTGTGTGTTAACCGTACTGTGATAGTGTGAGTACCTCGTTAAAATACATCTGTTACCCTTGTCCAATCCTACAAGCATTCCATACTTTTGACTGTCTTATTGTGATAATGTGAGTATCTTTTTTGGAAATCATCTGTCACTCTTGCCCAATACTATAAGCATTCCATACTTGTGGTTGCCTGTCAGCCTTACTGTGGTAATGTGAGTATCTCGTTGGAATACATCTGTCACTCTTGTAAAATCCTGCAAGCATTACATTGTTTTGATTATCTGCCAGTCTTACTGTGATAATGTGAGTATTTCATTGGAAAACATCTGCTACTCTTGTCAAAATTATTTAATTGTTTTGGTTGCCTGCCACAATATCCGTGATAATATTAGTATTTCGTTGGAAAACATCTGTCACTGTTGTCCAATCCTGTAAGCATTTAATTGTTTTGATTGACTGTCAACCTTACAGTGATAATATGAGTATCTCGTTGGAATACATCTGTCAGTCTTGTGAAATTCTGCAAGCATGTAAATGTTTTGATTATCTACCAGTTTTACTGTGATAATGTGAGTATCAAGTAGGAAAACATCTGCCACTCTCTTCCAGTCCTACAAATCATTTTATTGTTGTTGTTTTTTCGTCTGCCAACCTATCTGTGATAATGTGAGTATTTCATTGGAAAACATCTGTCACTCTTGTTCAGTTTTACAGCATTTTATAGTTTAACTGTAACAATCTTACTGTGGTAATGTAAGTATCATAATATGTATGTCCCTCTTGTCCAATCCTGCAATAATTTCATTTGTTTTATCTGTCTGCTTCCCTTAAGTATAAGTAGCTCATTGGCTCTAAGAATTATCGTTGTCATCCTTGTAACAATTTAGATAATGAAAGATATGCAACCATCACGTGGCTTGTCCTTTGATTAACGTGGCATTAATTAAACTTTAAACTGTTCTGTCGTTATGGAAATATAAACCCGACTCAGCAGTTAATGATAGTAATCTGCTCATGCAGTCTTGCATGTCTGGCCTAAGCAGTTAGATATTCTCTGGAATATAAATTCCCTTCTATACCAAGAACTTCCCTGGGTTTCCCCGACTAAATTTGCCGCGCTTCTATCAGCCGGCCTCCACTCGGCACGACTTCTGTTTTCAAGACTAACTAATCCGTTTCCGTTGTCAGAGAACGTAGGTCGCGTCATACGTTGTTGTCATATGCAGTTTGCTGTCAGTGCTTAAACTGTATGTCTGCAATCAAAGTCTATTTTATTTCTGTTTTATTTTATTTCAATTCTACCACCGTTGTTGATGAAACCAGGACCGCTGTGTTCGCAATTAACTGCAATAGCCTCCGCATCTGCGTGAATTCAATCAATCAAGTGCCATCTCCACAAAGAAGAGTGGTTGCAGTAGATCTGCAACCCAGCCTGCCTCTTGCTTTAGTGATGCACTCTTACATATTTGTCGGTTCATCTCTTGATGTTATTTTCTCATACTGACCATACTGGTACTCACCAAGTAAATTATTGGTCTATAAACATATGAGTCTAACACCATATGTCCAAAAGGGTGATTTACTACTTATTTACTTGCCCACCTACTTGCTTACTTACCTACCTACCCATCCACTAACTTAATTACTTACTTACTGACCCATCCACCCACCCACCTATTTACTTACTTACCTACCTACCCACCCACCCAGTACTTACTCACTTACCTACCTTCCTACCTACCTACTTACTTACCTACCCACCCACCCACGTACTTACCTACCTACGTACTTACTTAGACTCGCTTTACGTGTGCTCTATCTACATCCGAAATCAAAAGCATTGCCTCAGAATTGCATTCTACCATGTTTGTTTTGTTATCTCCTGCTATGGAATAGAGAGAAAAAGCAGCGGCTGCAGCAGGATATAACAATATGAAATGGAAACAAATAGATATTTTAGACTCCTGCGAGAAAAAACGAACTAAACATCAACAAACGTTGCACATACCTTACAAGGAGATCCACGTGTCGCGAAATACAGGTGAAAAATCCGAAATCAGAAGCACTCAATAAATATAAAAATGAATAATAAAATAAGATAAAATACACACGAACGCATACAATACGACACACAGACGTTTCGATTCTCAGAATCTTTGTCAATGACAACACAGCTAACAACGAGATACAGCAAACGAAAGACCACAATACACTAACACACGATCTGTAACTTAGCACGTGAGGCCGGAAAGGTGACTTGGCCAGCTGAATTAAAAATGGGTTGCCAAAAAGGATTGAGTAGCCAAAAATATGTGAACAGTCTGCTATGAAAATATAGGAAGTGAGGACAATTAAGTTAGATATGGGGGGGGGGGGGGGGGGGGCAGCATAGTAATAGATAGTGTGAACAATTAGGGAAGATGCCACAGTTATACTGTAGCGTCCACAACCGTATTAATTCCGGCTGGGTGGATGCATCCCAGATTGTTGATTAGTTGGCATTCAATTTTAAGTCTGACGCCGCTATTTGAGAAGCAAGGTTTTAGTGCGGTGACACATGCATCGTCGGCTCCATTATGGTTGAAGGAATTGAAATGGTTGGGGACAGGTTTGTCAGCGCCCTGATTGATGTCCCTGAGGTGTTCCCTGAAACGATCCGCAAGACGTCTGCCCGTTTGGCCAATGTATTTCATGTCACATCGTTTGCAGATGATAACATAAATCAGATTGCGGGATGTGCAAGTGAAAGAATCTTTCAAGGTAAAGGTACCTCGGGGAAATGCAATCTCTGGTGTCTGAACAACGTATGGGCATGTTAGACAATTCCTACGATGTCGACAGCTTTCTGCCGCATAACCCAGGTCTCGCGGGAAATGTCCCTCGCCAAGCATACGCGACCTCCGAACAATGAACCCAAGCTTATCCTCACCTTCCACCCACAGGCCTATGCCATCAAGCACATTTTCCTGAGACACTGGTCCATCTTGGAATCCGATCCTACCACTCGTGAGGTATTCTCCAATGGCCCCAGGGTAATTTTCCGCCGTAACCAGAGCCTCAGAGACCACCTTGTGCATAGTCGCCTCCCCACGGTTACCTCATCCGTGGGCACATTCGAATGCCATCGTAGGAACTGTCTGACATGCCCATACGTTGTTCAGACACCAGAGATTGCATTTCCCCGAGGTACCTTCACCTTGAAAGATTCTTTCACTTGCACATCCCGCAATCTGATTTATGTTATCATCTGCAAACGATGTGACATGAAATACATTGGCCAAACGGGCAGACGTCTTGCGGATCGTTTCAGGGAACACCTCAGGGACATCAATCAGGGCGCTGACAAACCTGTCCCCAACCATTTCAATTCCTTCAACCATAATGGAGCCGACGATGCATGTGTCACCGCACTTAAAACCCTTGCTTCTCCAATAGCGGCGTCAGACTTAAAATTGAATGCCAACTAATCAACAATCTGGGATGCATCCACCCAGCCGGAATTAATACGGTTGTGGACGCTACACTATAACTGTGGCATCTTCCCTAATTGTTCACACTATCTATTACTAAGCTCCCCCCCCCCCTCCCCCCCCCCCCCATATCTAACTTAATTGTCCTCACTTCCTATATTTTCATAGCAGACTGTTCACATATTTTTGGCTACTCCAATCCTTTTTGGCAACCCAATTTTAATTCAGCTGGCCAAGTCACCTTTCCGGCCTCACGTGCTAAGTTACAGATCGTGTGTTAGTGTATTGTGGTCTTTCGTTTGCTGTATCTCGTTGTTAGCTGTGTTGTCATTGACAAAGATTCTGAGAATCGAAACGTCTGTGTGTCGTATTGTATGCGTTCGTGTGTATTTTATCTTATTTTATTATTCATTTTTATATTTATTGAGTGCTTCTGATTTCGGATTTTTCACCTGTATTTCACGACACGTGGATCTCCTTGTAAGGTATGTGCAACGTTTGTTGATGTTTAGTTCGTTTTTTCTCGCAGGAGTCTAAAATATCTATTTGTTTCCATTTAATATCTCCTGCTAACAACGACACCTCCATACGTCATCTCAAATTGTCAGGTCATCTTTGATAAACGTGTTCGTTACACAGCCTCAGAATTACGAACTACCAGACCTGTTATTTCTTGTCCTGCTGCAGACAGCGTCTTTCAATTTTATTTCCCTCTTAACGAGAATCACGACAGCTGATGAAATTCATAACAGAGGAACCCTCATTGTATATACAGAATAAATTAGGAATGCAGCAGGAAGACAGAATGCAGCCACTCCATCAACGACGCCCTGTCGAGTGCAATTTTTGCGAGTGTTAAATCATTCATCTTGTCACCCGGTTTGAACTGTACGATGCGTGACCAGACTGGAGCCAGAAGACGACCCATACTCGCAACCCCAGATTGATTCATAAGCAGATCGCATGAGGCGCATTTGGATCAATTCTAATGCCCGCGAGAGCATTTGTTTGACAGTTCCCTCGACGTACGTACTCTTTGACCCCTTTGTAGCGTTTTCGTTCTTTCTTTGCTTCGGGTTCTATCATCTCCGTCACCTCTTCTTGATAATCTCCGAAATTATTACCTCTGTTGTCACTGGAGTCGCCGTCTGTGGCTTGGGGAAACAGTTTCACAATTCCCTGATATAGCGAGGTGAGCGCTCGAAATTAGCGGCAGGCAGTTTTGGGAACAAATCACTTTGCGTCATTTCTGTGGTATGAGAGTGGGCCGTTCAGAAAGCAATGGCAAACTACTGAAGGGAAAATTGCCTAGTCATTCTTAATCAGCCAATAAATGGTGGGATTAAGTACAGCGCCTTGTTAAAGGACAAGCAGCCAACCTTTAACTGCCATTAGCAGTCACTGTATAAAGTAGATACAATGCTACAGAAATCATAGGCAGTACAAATGAACAATGGTAAATGCTAAAGGACTCGGTCCAACAGATAATCAATATAAATAATACTAGAAATAAATAAGACACGAAGAAGAAATACATTACATATGAAATTCTAAAAATAATATACATTAGAAGAGAAAGAAAGCTGTCATGGTGAATATAAAAGAATATATAAATAGTACGAAAATATAAGACAGCGAAAGAAGTTTGGAGAAATAATATGTGCAAGGAGCCGGGAAAGCAAAATGAAGACACACAATTTATGTACACAAAGATACAGAAACAATCAGTCATTAGAAAGCATACATGAACAAATTGCTTCAAAACAAACAAAGGTAACGTAATAACAAGCAATGCGAAGTCAGCTGAAAGATACACATATTATGTGAAAGAGTTATTTGACGATTATGGCAGATCAGACACACTCATAACCAATGCGAAGGATCACCAATAATTGAAGAAAAAAAAGAAGCAGAAAATGATGTACAATGCATGATGAAAAATGATTTGGGGAAACCAAATATTTCACTGGTGAAGAACTGAAGACTTCGTGAACTGTACAACATCTGCTACTTGTGTTTTCAATTAAAACGGCGATTTAAACAAAAAAACGATATTAGACATCTATAACAGCGATAACAAAACTGATATTAGAGATCTATAACAGTAGTAACAAAACTGATATTACACATCTATAACATCGATAACAAAACTGATAATAGGCAACTATAACAGCAGTAAAAAACTGTAATACGACATCTATAACAGCGGTAACAAAACTGATATAGGACATCTATAACAAAGATAACACAACCGATATAGGACATCTAAAACAGCGCTAACAAAGCTTAATATAGAATATATAAGTTGTAATTGAAGTCCCCAAGTCAAGGACGAGAAGTCAACATGTTATTGTATGGGCAGAACATGGACGGAGCTACAGGAGATAGCCACAGATAGGACGGCTTGACATGCGTTGGTTGATGCTCCTGTGCGGTGTAAAAGCAAAGGAAGGAGGGGAGAATTCTGATATACGCAGATGTACGCACTGATTTACGCACTTATGTACGCACTGATGTACGCATTGATGTAAGCATTTATGTACGCACTGACGTACTCACAGATGTACGTACGGATGTAAGCACTGATATACGCACGGATGTACGCACTGATGTACGCGATTGAAACAATCAGCATATTAGTATGGAACCAAGTGGAAGCTACAAGTTATTAGTTCTATAGACGACTAATGAAAAGATTAGGGTCGATTAAAAGTACGGTGAAGACATCTTGACAGAAGTTAACTCACGGTGAAGATATCTTGACAGAAGTTAACTCACGGTGAAGATATCTTGACAGAAGTTAACTCACGGTGAAGATATCTTGACAGAAGTTAACTCACGGTGAAGATATCTTGACAGAAGTTAACTCACGGTGAAGATATCTTGACAGAAGTTAACTCACGGTGAAGACATCTTGACGGAAGTTAACTCATGGTGAAGATATCTTGACAGAAGTTAACTCACGGTGAAGATATCTTGATAGAAGTTAACTCACGGTGAAGACATCTTGACAGAAGTTAACTCACGGTGAAGATATCTTGATAGAAGTTAACTCACGGTGAAGATATCTTGATAGAAGTTAACTCACGGTGAAGATATCTTGACAGAAGTTAACTCACAAAGAGAACTGGTTATTCACATCGAAGGAATAAAATCCAAATTCTTGTCGCACGTCTGAGAGTTGTGCTGAGTTGAGTCAAGAACCCACATCACAGAACTCGGGATATTCCCATATGTGCTCCGTCCTCATCTGAAACAGCCAGCGAAGAGTTTCAGTATTAATGGTAACAGTAGCAGCATGATTATGTGGCCGTCTGGCTTTTCCTCGGAGTCCTGAGTGTCGACCAGATCCTCATGTCTCTTCCTACAGTACCATTCACTCCAAGCCGTTATAATATAAATATTCTTCTGCACTACACACACGATTCCAAAGGGTCCAGCGACAACATCTGCCTAATCATGCACCAATGCCCGAACAAGTATTTCAGTCCAAGCCAATGAAACTGGGACAACAGGGGTAGGTTGTGACACAGGAAAAGCTGGGAGGGAGGAAGGGCACAAAAGGACCAGGACAGAAGTTGCTGGAGAGGATGGCATTATGACCTGAGGGAAAATCTGTAAGAAAGATGACCGGTAGTTTAATGAAACAGAAAGGTATAGACAAGACATGAGGGGGAATCTGTAAGAAAGATTACCAGTAGTTTCATGAAACAGAAAGGTATAGACAAGACATGAGGGGGAATCTGTAAGAAAGATGACCAGTAGTTTAATGAAACAGAAAGGTGTAGACAAACATGAGGGGAAATCTGTAAGAAAGATTACCAGTAGTTTAATGAAGCAAAAAGGTGTTGACAAGACATGAGGGGAAATCTGTAAGAAAGATGACTGGTAGTTTAATGAAACAGAAAGGTGTAGACAAGACATGAGGATCAGCCTCATTCAAATTGGATGTATATATGTTGCTCGGTCGGTCGGTCGGTCGATCGGTATGGGTTGGTGTGGTTTGGTGGGTGTTTGTCTGTCTGTCTGTTTGTGTGTCAGTATGTATGTGTGTAGGTATATATGTAGGTAGGTCTGTAGGTATATACTTAGGAAGGAAGATTCTATCTTCCCCCCCCCTATGCTCCCCCCCTTCCCCCCCCCCCCCATATCTAACTTAATTGTCCTCACTTCTCTATATTTTCATAGCAGACTGTTCACATATTTTTGGCTACTCCAATCCTTTTTGGCAACCCATTTTTAATTCAGCTGGCCAAGTCACCTTTCCGGCCTCACGTGCTAAGTTACAGATCGTGTGTTAGTGTATTGTGGTCTTTCGTTTGCTGTATCTCGTTGTTAGCTGTGTTGTCATTGACAAAGATTCTGAGAATCGAAACGTCTGTGTGTCGTATTGTATGCGTTCGTGTGTATTTTATCTTATTTTATTATTCATTTTTATATTTATTGAGTGCTTCTGATTTCGGATTTTTCACCTGTATTTCGCGACACGTGGATCTCCTTGTAAGGTATGTGCAACGTTTGTTGATGTTTAGTTCCTTTTTTCTCGCAGGAGTCTAAAATATCTATTTGTTTCCATTTCATATTGTTATATCCTGCTGCAGCCGCTGCTTTTTCTCTCTATTCCATAGCAGGAGATAACAAAACAAACATGGTAGATACTGTAAAGTAATGTTATATAATGCAACATATGCAGTTAATGTAATGTTTGTAATGTTTGTGTAGCGTGAGTGTGTGTGGGAGGGGTAGGGGTGACATATCTGTACAGATTACATATATATATATATGTATGTATGAGTGATGCATGTATATGTTAATTGCCCGTATATGTAGTACTAGTGTAGAGTATCAACAGATGCGTACTGACCATCTTTCTCAAATATCTTAGAAAATATTTTCAAATTATAGAAACTTTTCATTTTCAACACCATATTCAACCGCTTGCGATGTTCTGTCAATTGATTCTTCCCCTCAGAGGTTCTGAACAAAACAAGTGTCTCCCTCTCTTTATGGACAGATAAGTGTGGCTCCATTTTCTTGTGTGCTTGCTTTAGATTTGTCTGCCCCTTTATGCAGATGCAAAATTCCTGGACGAGCTTTCATGTCTATCGGGGAGTGCTGAGTCCACGAGTAATGGGATTGAAATAGTAGGCCGAAAAATGTGTCGCTGGTAGCTAAATTTTAAATCATTATAATGCTTCCTACAAGAAACAAACGAGAACCGTACACTGATTAGAGAAATTAGACGTGGACAGTCACAATATTGTGTCCACGTTATGAGAAGAAATAACTTGCAGAACTTGGTGACAGTTGGCAAGATCGAGGTGAAAAGGGCACGGGGAAGACAGGGAAGTAAATACCTGGATGGCTTGCCACGTGGTATGGTCGAAACAAGAACACTGAGCTGAACCACGACTCTGGTGATCGAGTGAGATGGCGAAACATGACCGCCCACGCTTATCGGCATGGCACATGATGAATGAATAATGCTTACTCGCAAAAATATGTTCTTCTGCCTCTATATATGTTTTTCACAAAAGAAACCATAAAAGCGGCAGACATTATATAGACACTGTCTTCGTTAGTTTTAATAACAAAAATAAAGGATGCGTTTGCAGTCCATGAGGCGTGATTGGATATATGGTGCACGCCTCATATTTGTATAGACCAGTGGTTCTCAACCTTTTTTTGGCCAATGCACCCCTTCACCATTTGTTTATAATGTTATCCCCCCCCCCCTCTTTCGTATCTCCTCCCAATAACCCCCCTCCCCCCTTAAACTGTATACATAATAATGGAAGCTAACTTTAATAACTCATGCTAGAAAACGTCTATATAAAACGTGACTTACGGGTCTACTAACGTTATAAAACGAATTTCGGAAGGGCGAGAAGTACAGGACCGTACAGTATGGAGGGGAAAACAATATCAAGTAATCGGTTCTTGTATTAACGCGAATTAATCTTAATCTTCCCCTCCCCCCCCCCCCCCTTCTGGACACCCTAGAATTCCCTACCGGTTAAGAACCACTGGTGTAGAGTAGACCAAGCAGCACTCGGGTTGTGAGGTGTTGAACATCAAACATGTGCCTTTACTTCGCGGAACATTTACCGGTACCCGTATTAGGCTGATGTAGTCAAGGTCAATTTACAAATTCGTTCTCAATGGGATTCAAACACAGGACAAACAGCTGGATAGGCTAGCGTGCCGCTTTCTTTGAACATGGAAGGCCATGATATTTTAATATACTTGTTTGTGTTGATGCGTATCCTTTACGGGACATTGCAGTCAACACCAGCATTTTTCAGCTGCTGTTGATGTACTAGGCAAGTGTTACGTTCAGTAGTTTGCCATTGCTTTCTGAACGACCGGCTCCCATACCAACACGTTATAACACAACGCGACACGGTCTGCTGCACAAATCGGTCGCAGCTGAGCTTCGAACGCTTGGTACCCGGCTCACGAACCGAGTTCGCAAGCCTTTGGCCACGGAGACGGTTAATATACTACGACATTAGAATATCAGTTAAAGTGGGAATGGATTTTATTAATTCTTTGTCGGGAAACTAGAACGGAATAATCAATTACAAGCAATGAGACAGAGCCTAGATGTTCAAACAATTGCGTAAACAACAATGCACACAAACAATACATAAATCGAGTACAATCGTGATGGACGGTGAGAAAGGATCGTATTTTGGTTAAAGCTAAATTCAATCATCCGCGAATCTCAGGTCAGATCAGCTGCCGTACTACATTGAAAGTTGTCTGCAGTAGATCCTCGGTGCTCTCTCTCTCTCTCTCTCTCTCTCTCTCTCTCTCTCTCTCTCTCTCTCTCTCTCTTCTCTCTCTCTCTCTCTCTCTCTCTCTCTCTCTCTCTCTCTCTCTCTCTCTCTCTCTCTCTCTCGTGAGGATGGCACTGTCTAACATTCTCTTTGCAGCCTATCCCATTAATACTACTCTCCCAAATCTTTTATATTCCTGATACATTCATACATTTCCTCAGTATGGAATCCGCTGGCTGGTCTGTCCAATTAGAGAAGACGCGATAACGCAAAGGCCAGCATGCTTCCCTGCGGACACATTGGTCATGAGTTGCAACACATATCGAGGAGGAGTTCTTTTAATTGACCTGGGATGCTGGGTCTATACTGCCTAAACGAGAACCCGTTAGAGGTCTGGGAAGTAATGGCGGCCGGCATAATATTTACAACAGCGCCCATCAGTCCCGATTCGTCTATAAAATACTACCTGCAGGAGTGTGGGAATTCATTCATTCATTCATTCATTCATTCATTCAGTAGCATGTCATTTGCAGAACCTATCTCCCATAACAACCTTCTGGAAAACTTTTCGATCATAAACTAGATGTCCCGCGTCTGATAAACCAACTGGAGATCATCTGACACATTCTGCACCCATCTTCTCTTTGGCCTTCCTCTTCCTCTCTTCAAGGAATTTATCCCTCAATTGTTGTTCTCTCCAAACTTTCATGAAGTTTCAAGTGACGAAATTATTTCAATTTTCTTAGTTGTATCGTCTTTAGTGTGAAAACTACAGAGCAA
The DNA here is from genome assembly GCA_014155875.1 of Cepaea nemoralis. Taxonomy (NCBI): domain Eukaryota; kingdom Metazoa; phylum Mollusca; class Gastropoda; order Stylommatophora; family Helicidae; genus Cepaea; species Cepaea nemoralis. Next base: position 137,147 of record JACEFZ010002101.1, read on the forward strand.
TAATGCTTTTGTCAGTGTCTGGGAAAATATTAAGCTGAATCATTCTGGAGAGATTAAGAGATGCCACTGACAAGCAGCTAAGGCATGGGCAGGCTGGCTTCCGACCAAACTTATCCTCAACTGACCAGATTGTCACATTACGCATAATTAGAAAGCACCAAACTTATCCTCAACTGACCAGATTGTCACATTACGCATAATTAGAAAGCACCAAACTTATCCTCAACTGACCAGATTGTCACATTACGCATAATTAGAAAGCACCAAACTTATCCTCAACTGACCAGATTGTCACATTACGCATAATTAGAAAGCACCAAACGTATCCTCAACTGACCAGATTGTCACATTACGCATAATTAGAAAGCACCAAACTTATCCTCAACTGACCAGATTGTCACATTACGCATAATTGGAAAGCAAAGTGTTGAACATCATCCGCCACTTTATATTCGATGTGCGGATTGTGGAAAGGCCTTTGACAGCATTGACAGGGAATCCATTTCGAGGCTGATGCGGCTCTATGGGATCGCAAAGGAAATCATGAATGAACTTACTAAAGGCACCATGTGAAGAAATGCGATGTAGAGTTATTCATGAGAGAAAAATGACAGGTGCATTGGAAATAAAACCAGGAGTACGACAGCGAAGTCTGTTGCCAACATTATTATTTTACTGATTATAGATTGGATTATTATGAAGGCAACAATAACTACCATCAGAGATGGAATTCAGTGGACTCTAACAAAGCAAGCTGATGAATTAAACTTCCCTGAAGATACTGCACTTCTGCCACACACACACATAAACACACACACACACACACACACACGCGCGCGCGCGCAGTAACTTGCAGAATAAGCTGATCATGCTTGATGAGAGGTCAAAACAGCTAGGTTTAAAATTGCATAGAGGTAAGACAAAGGTCATGAGATTAAACCAAGCAAATGACAACCCTATCTCCCTTGGTGAAGCCCCTCCAAGAGGCAGAGTTATATGCCTATTCTGACAAAACTTGGAGAACATTTACAAGAATTACCAATAAACTACAAACATTCACTGACTGGTAAAACATGGTATGAAAGAGTCACCAGTGTAGGGCTCGTGGAGAGAACTAACCAAATCCCATTGAACCAAGAGATGAGGAAAAGACGCTGGGACACATACTGGGAAACCCAGAGGAATATATAACTAGGCACTGTCTTGACTGGAGCCCACATGGCAATCAGTTAGTTAGTTAGTTAGTCGATAGATCATCCTCGTTGCACATCGGACCATTCAGTCCATAAGTGCTCGGATCCCCTCCTCAGCAAATCCCGCAGCGTGTAACGGCTAACGACGCCAGTTCTGTGTTGGTTTATCAATCTTCTTTGGCTTCCTGCGTAGTGTTCTTGTTTGGCCACCCCTCTTTTAATTTGCTGCTCTCGCAGTCTGGCCATTGTTGTAGATTCACAGTCATCACTTGGTTCTTGCAAAAGTCTCACTTCTCGTAGAGCATTCAGAATGTCAGCCTGGACCATGGCGCGTCCGCCCTCCACAGTAGCCTCACCTGCGAGCTTGTCAGCCCGCTCATTTCCTTGTACTCCCGCATGACCTGGCACGAAGATGAAACTAATCTTTGCCAGCCGAGACCGCTCCAGAGGCAGCAACCATTCTCTTCGGATCGACCCCTCCTCTATCCTCTTGATCATGTTCATTGAGTCGCTAAGGAAACAAGCCCTAGTGAATGTCTGTGTCTCGAGCCATGTTATTACTTTACTTACTGCCATGACTTCCATGGTCAGGCTACTTGTGGTTTCAGTGAAAGCACCAGAGTCCTCCTTCACAATTCTCCCTCCGGCCCGAGCTGTAAAGGCCCATGAGCTTCTCACATGTCGGACGACCGACCCATCTGTGTAGATGACCGCGTCACTGTCTAGCGAATTCTCGAAAATCAACGCTTGTACTTCAGCCTCCACAGCAGCCGGATTTTCTTGTCTGCATTTTCTATCTAGTTGGATGCAAACTGAAAAGGATGTGCAGAAGTCTGTTGGCACTTGCACCCACTCCTCGCCAGGTTCTAAGTCCTCAAGTGAACACACCTGTTGAAGAATGTCTTCGGCTTGACCCATCCACGACCGTCCTCTTTTTAACCTGCTGCCCTTCACCTTCCTAATTTCACTATGCAGTGGATGCTGTGTGTTTGCGTTAATTCTGAGGTAGGTGCGTGCCCTGCAAACTTGCATTCTCTCTTCAATGGTTGGAAAATCAAGAAGGTAGCGCATCGCCCTGCATGCTGTATCTCTTGTACATCCAAGAATAATGCGCATAGCTTCATTCTGTATCCTTTCCATCCTTTCTATCTGCTTATGGCTAAGAGTCAGGATTGCCATTGCATACTCCAAAACAGACATGACCAGCCCCTCGTACAGAAGACATAGATGGCGCTGCTCACAGTTTGCTGCCGCCATCACCCGCATCGCTGCCAAGCCCCGCTTGGCCTTTGTTATCACCTGGTCTATGTGCACATTATAAGCAAGGCTTCGATCAAACCGTATCCCCAGGTAATTCATTGCCTGCGTTCTTTCCACCGTCTCTGAACACAGCATTACAGTTGGTGTTGGATTGTTGACAATATGATTATTCAACGAGAACCAAGTCACTGTTGCCTTTGTTGGGTTGACCATTGCCCCAGCTTCATCACACCAAGTACTTATGCGATTGAGTTCGGTTTGTAGTTCCACAGCAACCTCCTCTCTATCCTTACCCTGACGATACACTAAAACATCATCGGCATATGACAATGTCCTGCCAGGTCCAGTGATCTGCTCACTGGTGATTCTCACTGTGTAGGCGTTGAACAGTACCGGAGATAATGGTGATCCCTGTGGTAGGCCAGGATATATTGTTGTTGGTTCCGAAGTCCAACTGCCACATCTAAAAACTACTTTCCGTTGGAAGAGGGCTGCAGCGATCCAACTAAGGAGGAATGGACTTACGTTTAGTTCAAGAAGCTGAAACATTAAAAAATCCAGTGGTACTCTGTTGTATGCGTCCTCAAGATCAATCGCTGCAGCAACGGTTTCAGTGCCTGAGTGGAAACCTTGATAGACATCATGGGCAAAGACTGCTGCATTGGTCCAGGTTTCTCTTTTTGGACGGTACCCACCCAGGGTAGGTGGGAAAACACCTTGCCTCTCTAGTTGGCTTGATATTTTCCTGGCAATTACCTTCTCCAGCAGCTTGCCTATTGTATTCTGCATGGTTATAATTCGATATCCCTGAATTTTTTTGTGGTCTTTGTCAGGCTTCGGCAAGGGAATCAAATAGCTGTGTAACCATTCCTCCTTGATGCTAGCACTCCCTATACTGTTGTTGTACATGTCTGCTAGTTTCTCTAGCTCATTGTCGGTACACCTATTTATGTCGTCGTATTTTATGCCATCAGGACCTGGAGCACTGTTTTTTGATCGTCGAAGCACAGCCTTGATTTCTTTAACTGTCACTGTGTCTTCATCCGAAGTGTTCTGGGCCTTGCATCTGTCTGAGGTGACCTCCTTGGCCAGATTTCGGCCTCCCATGTCTGTCTGGTTGCTCTGCTCAAGGTAGCGTTCAAAGAGGGCTTTGCCCTTGTCCTCGTCTGTCCTCTGCCAGATGAGGTCAGCACCTTGGAAGTCAGAAATGCTCTTATTCTTGACCACACCACTCATGCTTTTATGTAGTCGCCAGAACAATTTCAGTGACTTGTCTGTGCTTACTCTTTGACACACCTCTGCCCATTTTTCGCTTTTAACCACCTTGACCAGTTTTTTGAAATAGCTTACTTTTGTGTGCATCTCTCTTTCTAAGTGCAAGCAGGGACTAGGATGACCAGCTCTGTTCTTCTTGGCATTTTGCCATCTCCTTACAGCACTACGCGTATCCACCCAAGCCTTCTCCACCTCGAAACTCCACCACGGTGGCTGTTCCCAGCTTTTTTTCCTGCCCTGAAACGTTCTGCGCTTGTCACGTCTTATTTTACTCACCACTTCTTGCACTGTACTGTCATACTGGAACGTCTTTACCTTTAGCTTGTGCTGTCTGGTTCTGCCTTTCTCCACCAATATGCTGCAAGGGTGGTGGTCGCTGCCATGGTGTCCTAGGACACCCCATCTACACACTGTAGTGAGTGAAGGTGAAACTAGCGCCAGATCAATAGCACTGTCCTCATCGCCTGGACGGCTTGCTGTCCTGGTGACACAGCCACTGTTGATACAAACCGGTTGATACATGGCAATCAATTTAGCGGGACACCTAAATAACACGGAGAAGAGAATTACAGACAGAGATGAATACTATTGGAAGGACAACATCATAACGGTCAAAATCATGATGGGCAGCAATATGACAGCAATAATCATGGCAGACAACATCATAACGATCAACATTATGACAGACAACCTCATAACGATCAACATTATGACAAGCAACATCATAACAGTCAGCATCATAACGATCAATATTATGACAAGCAACATTATAACAGTCAGCAACATACCGATCAACATTATTACAAGCAACATCATAACGATCAACATCATGACAGTCAACATCATAACGATCAACATAATGACAGACAACATCGCGACAGACATTATCATGATGGACAACATCATTACAGGCAACATCATAACGATCAACATCATAACAGACAACATCGCGACAGACATCATCATGACAGACATCATCGTGACAGACATCATCATGACCGGCAACATCATAACGATCAACACCATGATGGATAGCATCATAACGATCAACATCATGACAGACAACATCATGACAGACAACATCATAACGATCAACATCATGACGGACAACCTCATAACGATCAACATCATGACGGACAACCTCATAACGATCAACATCATGACGGACAACCTCATAACGATCAACATCATGACGGACAACCTCATAACGATCAACATCATGACGGACAACCTCATAACGATCAACATCATGATGGACAACATCATAACGATCAACATCATGACGGACAACATCATAACGATCAACATCATAACGATCAACATCATGATGGACAACATCATAACGATCAACATCATGACGGTCAACCTCATAACGATCAACATCATGACATACAACATCATAACGATCAACATCATGACAGACAACATCATGGCAGACAACATAATGACAGACAACATCATAACGGTCAACATCATGACGGACAACCTCATAACGATCAACATCATGACAGACAACCTCATAACGATCAACATCATGACGGACAACCTCATAACGATCAACATCATGACGGACAACCTCATAACGATCAACATCATGACGGACAACATCCTAACGATCAACATCATGACAGACAACATAATAACGATCAACATCATGACGGACAACATCATGACAGACAACCTCATAACGATCAACATCATGACAGACAACATCATAACGATCAACATCATGACGGACAACCTCATAACGATCAACATCATGACAGACAACCTCATAACGATCAACATCATGACAGACAACCTCATAACGATCAACATCATGACAGACAACCTCATAACGATCAACATCATGACGGACAACCTCATAACGATCAACATCATGACAGACAACCTCATAACGATTAACATCATGACAGACAACATAATAACGATCAACATCATGACAGACAACATAATAACGATCAACATCATGACAGACAACATAATAACGATCAACATCATGACGGACAACATCCTAACGATCAACATCATGACAGACAACCTCATAACGATCAACATCATGACAGACAACATCATAACGATCAACATCATGACGGACAACCTCATAACGATCAACATCATGACAGACAACCTCATAACGATCAACATCATGACGGACAACCTCATAACGATCAACATCATGACGGACAACCTCATAACGATCAACATCATGACAGACAACCTCATAACGATCAACATCATGACGGACAACCTCATAACGATCAACATCATGACAGTCAGCATCATAACGATCAACATCATGACAGTCAGCATCATAACGATCAACATCATGACAGTCAGCATCATAACGATCAACATCATAACAGTTAACATCGTGACAGACAACATCATAACGATCAACATCATGACGGGCAACATCATAACGATCAACATCATGACGGACAACCTCATAACGATCAACATCATGACAGTCAGCATCATAACGATCATCATTATGACAGACAACATCGCCACAGACATTATCATGATGGACAACATTGCGACAGACATCATCGTGACAAACATCATCATGACGGGCAACATCATAACTATCAACATCATGACGGACAACATCATAACGGTCAACATCATGACAGACAACATCATAACGGGCAACAACATAACGGTCATCATAACGATCAACATCAAGACAGACAACATCAAGACAGACATCATCATGATGGGCAACATCATCAATGCTTCATCATTGCGGACAGCATCATGACAGACAACATTCATGAGAAAAAGCTAAATCTAAAAATTATAAACAGTATGAAACGTCTGTAACTGTAAAAGAAAATGATATATAAACAGGTTAAATATTAAACAGGTGTATGTTGGCTTATGCCCAACGATCAAATATTCACCCACTAGTGATGTTTACACACGATTCTATCTATGGCGGCCATTTGCCTTTCACGTCATGTGTAAACGTAATCTTCTTGTGTATTCACGTGCGTAGATTGCAAATAACATAATCCCCGCTAATTCCAAAGCCCTTTAATTTAACAGTGGACGAAGAATGAAGCGTTACAAACGATATATAAAAACATTCTAAATTTCAACTTAAATTTAGTTGCATGTCCCTTACAAGACGTTACACTCAACCCCAGCATTTATTGGCTATCTGTGATGTACTAAGCAATGTTAGTTCAGTAGTTTGCCATTGTTTTCTGAACGCTCGACGCCTCATACCATCGAAATCAACATAAAGCGGTCGGCTTCCAAATCGACCACAGCTGATTTCTAATCCTCAACTCGATGTGTCGGGGAATTATGAAACTGCGCGTATCATTTTCCCCTAAGCCACAGAGCCGGTTATACTTTAAGAAGAAAAGATACAAATAAGAGCTGTTGCTGGATGATTCGACATTTTTCTCGTCAGTTTATCTGTTGACGTGATGTTCTCATCCCTCCTAAAGCGGTCAAGCGTGTGTTCCCGGGCCGTAGCGGTGAGCAAAGAATAGTAACACTGTAGCCTACTATAAAAACCATACTGGAGGGTAAGGTTGAGGGCAAGCGAGCAAGATGTAGACAATAATACAAGTTGGAAGATAACATCAAGAGAAGGACGAACGGTAATCTGACAGAATGTAAGTCATGGCGAGAGACAGACAGTGTTGGAGATCCATTGCTGCCAACCTTCACTGTGGAGACGGCACCTGGTTGATTGATTGATTGATTGAGCCTACTAAGCCTGTTGTAGAGAAAGGCTGGTTTGGGACTTGGTGTTGAAAAATATACCTACACGATTAAAATAATCATGAAGAAAGCAACAGAGGATAGCTTGAAGTGAGTAGTGAGGTTGAGGGCATATGTTGCATTGTGGCATGATAGACAACAGTGGCAGCAAATATTAATATTATTAATTATAATAATAATAATAATAATAATAATAATAATAATAATAATAATAAAAGATGATGAAAAATATGATGATGATAATTATGGTGAAGATGATGAAAAAGTAGGAAAAGAAGAAGGGAGAGGAAGAGAAGGAAGAGAAAGAAGCAGGGGGGTAGAAGAAGGAGGTACGAGAAGAAGCAGCATAATGAGCTCTGTCTGTCTTTCTGTTTGTCTGTCTAGGCTGTCTGCATGTCTTTGTATTTCTGTCACTGTCTCTGTCTGTCTTTGACTGATTGACCGTTCGTCCGTATATTTCTCATGAATCTATCAATCCACCTATCAATCCGTCCGTCCGTCCGTCCGTCCGTCCATCCATCCATCCATCCATCCATCCATCCATCCATTCATCCATGTGCCAGTCGGTCTTCGAATTTGTTAATCTGCGGCTGCCTGTCTATCAATCTACCACCATATATTCACCTTCATGTCTGTCTATCCTCCTGTCCATCTTGTTCATCCAGTACGTACACCTATTGAAGAACAATAACCAGTTCACTCCTTCCCCACTCCACCCGACAACCTTAAGCTACACCACGATCATATATAGAAACCACATTCACCCCAAGCAAACGCTAGTTGAACATAAATATACATTCTTATCATGTATCGACTCTTGCTTGCCTTCTAGAGATCTCTCGCAAACATCATCAGCGATTCACTTGTCACATTTCACGCACTTGATCAGCGTCTAGGGTTTATGCAGCTCGATCATTCGGCTCCAGCAGTATCTCATCCCGCGAGAGGTTTTTCTTTATATGTTGATTTCCACAAATGGCGACATATTTGTTGGGAGATGATGGCTATACTCCATCATTCCCGCATGTTAATTATTCTCTGTTGTTTTGTCCTAAACTGTGGTCACGTGCTCTGCAGAGGCATGCATGCATATGAGTAAATTAAAGAAAAATATCTTTGCATATCTTTTACAGACATCGCTGTCAGCATCAGCATTTTTCAACTGATTGTTGATTTCTTGGCAAGATTACGCTCAGTAGTTTGCCATTGCTTTCTGAGCGGCCGGCTCACATACCCCGTAAGTTACCGACGCGATTCGAACCACTGCTGATTCTCACCGTCGTCGCGTTACTTACGATAGTATACGAGATTACGGAGAAAAGTCGCTAACCTCTAGGCCAGGAAGCCGGCATATGGGTAAATATTTATAGTTATATATAGAATGGCAATGGAAATGTGGTTCTTAAGGAAAATACAAAGAATACTATGGATATACAGACAAACCAATGAGGAAGTCCTACAAGAAACACATGGAAACCGTAAACTGATTCAAAGAATTAAACCTAGACAGGCAAATTATTTTGGGCACGTTATGAGAAGTAATCATTTAAAGAACTTGGTGACAACTGGTAGGACTGAGATGAAAAGAATAACGGGATGGTAGAGAGGTAAATATCTGGATGGCTTGACCACATGGCATGATTTAGACAAGAACACAGACATCCTCGACTCTGGTGATCGTGTGCGATAGCGAAATAAGATCTGCCACGCTTACCGGTATGGCATATGGAAAAAAAAGAAACTTAAAAGGAGACAAACTTATAGAAAGAGCAAAATTAGATGATACGATGGTTGGAAACACCTGGATTAGAGGTCACTTTACACATGAATAAGCCTCACAAAGAAAACAGTGAAGCGAATTTATTACATTCTAATTAATAAAAGATACAGAAATGTATGAATACATGTGGAAACGATGGATGGGACTGATTACAACAGTGATCATGTCTCACTTTGTGGACAAATAAAAGTAAGATTGAAGAGAGAAAAGAAATATGTTCAGAACACGAGACTCAATAAATATATTCTAAAACCAGAATACTAAATTCAAGGACCAACGAACTAACTTTATTTTCAAAGCGTCACAAATTGGGCACACGTGCCAGTCTTACATTCGGCCCTTCCAACCACTCATCATTCATATATCAATTATCTGTTGTGCATGTTGCATTTACAAAGAGGGGGAAAAACATAAGAACAACACAAGGAGATTGTGAAAACCCGATACATGACAATAACAAAAATACATAGTATAGATGAACAACCAGAGAGACGAATGGAGACGGATTGTATCTGCAGCAAAGAACCTCAATGGCTCGGAACGCTGAAGAAGAAGAAGAAGAAGAAGAAGAAGAAGAAGAAGAAGAAGAAGAAGAAGAAGAAGAAGAAGAAGAAGAAGAAGAAGAAGAAGAAGAACAATATGAAATCCTAAGTTACTCAATTTATCAAACAATCAATCAAACATTACCGGAAATGGAATAAAATGAAAAGAAAAATTGAATGAATGAACACATCTTACAGTTGATGGATAAAATAAAATAAAGTAATCAAGACTATTTCATCTGCATATCTAATGTTATTGATGTATCGTCCCCCAATGTTGATTCCTTCCGTATCTTCTATATTTCTTAAAATATTTTCACTGTACAGGGAAAAAAGATCTGGATACATTACACATCCCTGTCTCACACCTCTTTTAATAGGCTGATATTGACCTACATCGTTATTAATTCTGATGGCAGCTTGTCGTTTCCAATACATGTTGTTTACAAGTCTATAGCGAAGTAGTAATGAGAGTGGTCAAGGATGACCGGGAAAAAATCTCCGCTATAAATATGACATCCATCCATCCATCATGTACCATGCCGGTAAGCGTGGGCGGTCATGTTCTGCCATCTCACTCGATCACCAGAGTCGTGGATCAGCTCCGTGTTTCTGTCTCGACCATGCCACAAGGCCAAGCCATCCAGGTACTTGCTTCTAGGTCTTCCTCTTGGTCTGTTCCCCTCGATCTTACCAGTTGTCACCAAATTCTCCAATCCATTTCTTCTCATAACATGCCCAAAAAATTTTGACTGTCTACGTCTAATTTCTCTAATCAATTTACGATCTTCATTTGTTTCTTGAAGGACTTGTTCATTGGTCTTTCTGGGTGTCCATGGTATTCTTTGCATTTTCCTCAGAAAATATGACATACATAGAATTAATTGCTGAAAGTGCAAGACATCTGCAGCAATGTTATGAGGAGAAATGAACTTGAAAATTTGGTGACAACTGGCAAGCTTGATGGGAGGGGAGCAAGGGGAAGACAAAGTGATAAATACCTTGATTGTTTGGCAGCATGGTATGGTTGGGACAAGAACACAGAACTGATTCGAGACTCTGGTAACTGTGTAAGATGTCGAACCATGACCGCTCACGCCTGTCAGCGTAATCATGTCAATATTTTAAAATATTTGAGAGGCAATCATAACATCAGATGGAAGGTACGGGACAGTTATTAAGAGCAGAATAGGAATAACAAGTTAGTTGCATATCCTTTACAAGACGTATCAGTCAACCCCATAATTTTTTTCTTTGCTGTTTATGAATAGGAATAGGCAAAACAAAAACTGCATTTTAGAGGATGACAATTACCTTATGTAATACATCGCTTTGATTGAATATCAGGAAGAAGGTGCTGAAATGTAATATAGAACCTGTTCTGCTGTATGACTGTGAACCTTGGAGTGTGAACGGACAAATTATGAAGACCTTGAAAGCAGCAGAGATGTGGTTTCTGAGATGAATGTTGCGAATACCTTGGATCAGAGAACAAGGATATGTCACCAAGATAATTAAAATAGAAGAGCACACACATGAGGAGGAGGAGGAGGAACAGAAGAAGAAGAAGAAGAAGAAGAAGAAGAAGAAGAAGAAGAAGAAGAAGAAGAAGAAGAAGAAGAAGAAGAAGAAGAAGAAGAAGAAGAAGACGAAGAAGATAAATGAATAAATACAACATTAGCACATACATATAAAATGAAAGACTAAATGCAAATCAGACTTGTAAAACCAGGAACACAGCTTTTGAAATGTTTGTCAGAAGCATCTTTTATTGTGGTTTGATCATCAAAATAGAGGTGTTCCTTCTTCTTCTTCTCGTCCTCCACCTCGTCCAGCTCCTCCTCCTTCTCTTCTTCCTCTTCCTCATTTTCCTCCTCTTCCTCCGTCTTCTACTTGTTCCTCTCCTCCTCCTCTTTTATCTCCTTATTCTCTTTTATTTCACTCCTTCTCCTCCCTTCTTCTTCTTATCCTTCTTTTGACAGAGCATGCATGCCTCTTTAACATACTTGTTATTGACTGGAGTTCAAGAACTAAGAAAAGAAGCGAAAATAACCAAATATCCATCTTGATTTCTCCCTCACAGTCTAGCCGCAAGTCAGCCATCCTAACAGCAGCCAAGAAGGCAAAATTAAAAAGCAATCCTTCACGTGTCCGATTTGCAGACGCCATAATGGTTAATGGCGCCAGCGTCAACTCGGTAAGTATGCTTTCTTTAATTGCTGTTATGTCTTCCGTATCGAGTCAATCCTGATATATGGAAGTGAATCAGTGCTAATTAGCAGCATGGTGAAGAATTTGACTGAAGTTTGCAGAGAAGTGATTTTATAGAAGAATGAACAGAGCGACAAAGTGACATAAGTAACGGACCCTTTGACAAGCCTTTAGCCGCATTAGGCATTTATTTAGTGCTAGATCCATAGTTTACGGACCAGTAGATACTCGGTAGGTGACGTGGTTCGTACCATATCAGTTGTCTTTACTTCCAGCGACATTTCCAGGTACCTGTTTTAGAATTGGTCCGCCTTGTTTATTATTATAAAATTATTATTATTAGTAGTATTATTGTTGTTGTTGATATTGTTATTGTTACTATTATTATTATTATTATTATTATTATTATTATTATTATTATTTGTTGTTGTTGTTGTTGTTGTTGTTGTTGTTGTTGTTGTTGTTGTTGTTGTTGTTGTTGTTGTTGTTGTTGTTGTTGTTGTTGTTGTTGTTGTTGTTGTTGTTGTCCGCTATATACAGATTCGTTCACATTATCATTGGGCCCGCAGGCGAGCGTCAAGCCACTACGTATGGACCGATAGAGAGCAATGAAGATATATTGAAAAGTACTTAAGTCAGAAAGAGAACTGGGTTCTCGCATCAGAAGGAACACGTTCCATGTTCTTTGGGCACGTTATGAAAAGGGGAAAGCTGGATGTTGTTGTGACAATGATAAAGTTGAAGTGGAGGAGAAGCAAGGGAAAGGTAGAAATAGAAGATGCTGGACAGTTTGGCATCATGGCACGGAGGAACATCTGTATCAGAAATTATTGCAGTACATGTGACAGACGGCTGTGGGTAGACATGTTCATCAGCATCACACAGCATGGGCTATGAGAAGAATACGTGTGCCTTTTCCAGTGTTAGATTTACTGTTGATGTGGTGACGTCACACAGCATGGGCTATGAGAAGAAGACGTGTGCCTTTTCCAGTGTTAGATTGTCTGTTCATGTGGTGACGTCACACAGCATAGGCTATGAGAAGAAGACGTGTGCCTTTTCCAGTGTTAGATTTACTGTTCATGTGGTGAAGTTTTCTATTACCTGATGCTCACTTCTGTGTGCCACTGCGTGCGACATGTTGGCGAGATTCTGAGGATCTATAGATGACATGTGCGAGTTTGAAACAGTGCGCAACAGGTGCGAACTAAAATTACGGATTTTAGGAATGATTGGATTTGATTCTTATATACACTTTTGTGCTTATTCGTGAAACGATGTTATTGTAACAGCTGAGAGATAAAATGTTACATTTCGTTCTTCTGCACGTGTTTGCACTATTGTGTGTGTGTGTGGGGGGGGGGGGGGGGCGCTCTTTTCTTTTTTAAAATTTTTATTTCGTTTTAGACCACCTCATTTGGTCAAACGAATAGGTTATAGCATATCTATAGGAGTTGAGATTTGAATATCTAGGAAGTATGGTCATAGAGGACAGAGAATAGACCGAGAAATTGAAATAAGATGTCAAAGCATAACTGCACTTATATATCAATAGACACAGATACGGAAGCATTCAAATATACCATTATCCACAAAATGACATATAATATATAGTATATTTATGCCAACCCTATGCTACCAGTGTCAAACTTGGACATTGTCCAATTAATGCATATGCAAAATCAACACCTGTAAGGTGAAATGTCTGACCTGAGCTTCTAACTTAACTACCCGAGACTGAGTAAGAAATTATATTATTAGACAGACGGAGATCAACATTATACTAATTCACTATGTATTGATTTTGTGTCTTCTGAAATTGCACCAGACGAGATGTAGCGGGATATGTCAGGCAATATATTGTGCAAAATATTGTTTCTGTCTTCATTATTCAAAGGGAAAATATTGTTTCAAACTGAGAAAGATGTTGTGTTCAATGTTTTGTCACATCAATAATTGTTACAGTAACCATTATGGTCAAACCATTATAGCAGTGGTTCTCAACCGGTGGGGAATCCCATCGAAATTGTAGGGTTTCCAGGGTGGGTGTTGGGTGTTGGGGGGGGGGGGGGTGGGGGGGTTTAAGATTATTTCAAGATCGCGTTAATACAAGAGCCCATTACTTGATATTGTTTTTGCCTCTATACTTTACGGTTCTGTACTTCTCGCTCTTCTCAAATCCGTTTTATAACGTAAGTAGGTCTCCCTGGCCAAGAGGTTAACGACATTGTTCGTGGGGAAAACAGCAGCTGCTGCGAGAATCGACAGTGGTTCACGCCGCACTTGTAAATTACGGGGGTATGTGAGCCGGTCGTTCAGAAAGCAATGGCAAACTACTGAATGTAAAACTTGCCTAGTAAATCAACAGCAGCTGAAAAATTATAGTGTTGACTGCAACGTCCTGTAAGGGATATGCAACATTTTAAAAAACATTTAAGTAGACCCGCAGATCACGTTTTATGTAAACGTCTAGACTTGTTTAGTATGTGTTATTAAAAGTAGCTTCCATTATTACATATACTGTGTAGGGGCGGGGGGAGGGGGAATTTGCAGGGAGGAAATACGAAAGGGGGAAATGCCATTCTGAACATATGGTGAAGGGATGCATGGGCCAAAATAGGTTGAGAACCACTGCATTAGAGTATTAGTTTGTGAATTTGCAATCAGTGCATGTTTTTATAAATAGATTCGTTCATACACACTTTCCTGAACACTTTCTTTCTCAGTCGTTACTTTATCATTCTCAATCGTCACTTTAAAACTGTCTCAGTCGTTACTTTAACTCTCTCTCTCTCTCTCTCTCTCTCTCTCTCTCTCTCTCTCTCTCTCTCTCTCTGTGTGTGTGTGTGTGTGTTTGTGTGTGTGTGCAGCGCGCGCACACACACACGTATCTTTAATTTAACTCTATTTCTCTCAGTCGTTACTTTAAATATTTCTCTCGCACCTTTTAATTTAACTCGTTCTCTCTCAGTTGTTACTTTAACTATTTCCTTCGCACCTTGTACTTTAACTCTTTCTGTCTCAGTCGTTACTTTAACTAACATATGAACCTCCAGCTGGAACACATGCATAGTGCCCTCGTCAACTAATCCCATCATTCACAACTGTCCGTCTGCCGCCCCGGTGCTACTGTGTTACATCCGCATCACGGCGGTTTCGAATTTTTTTTTTTTTAAATGTAACCTAGGCTCCCAGGTCGACCCAGCCTAAAATGGGTACCAGGAAATGCCTTGGGAAGCAAAGGCAGTCGGCGCAATAACGACAACATCACCCACTAGGGCCGTTGGGTCTATACAAATGTGGGTTTAGCTCCATATAACCAATATGCCTTAGGCGTGACAATGGGACTTTTACATTTAGAACTGGAATACAGATGTAATTCGTGACATATTTAAGGAGGTCAATCATACACATAGTTTCATAAAACGATTATAGATACAATTCGTGTCATCTTTAAGAAGGTCCGTCATTCACATTCGTTGACCACTGGAGTATAGAAATAATTCGTGTCATCGTTATGGAAGTCCATCATTCACCAGGGTTAATAACTGCATTATATACCTAATTCGTGTCATCGTTAAAGAGGTCCATCATTCACATAGTTTCACAACTGGAATATAGACTTAATTCGTGTCATCTTTAAGAAGGTCCATCATTTACGTAGTTTCACAACTGGAATATAGACATAATTAGTCACATATAACAATAATAGACATAATTAGTACCTATGATTGTATGTCTTATGCAGTTTCAACAGCCACAAGGATCTCCCTGCCACTATTACTTCTGTCTATTGGTAGTTCAGCAACTGAAACGACTTGTCTCATCCGACTCAAATCCTCATAATGCTCCCAATTAGGGAGAACCATATTCACATCCAGACGGAAAATCCTGCTATACTACAGGAGCTCATCTTGATTCCCTGTAGGACACCCACGGGTGCCCAAACGTTAAATGTCACCAGAAAATGCATTTATTTTATGACATTTATTTTATGACATTTATTTTATGACATTTATGTCTGTATAATATAGACACAAATAAATACAACAACACCAATACGCACGCAACGCGAGCTAGCGCGTATGCGCATACGCATATACATACATACTTAAGTATGTACGCATATGTGAGCAAGCATACGTGCAAGGGCGCAGACAGGCAGACATACTAACTCACACACACCTAGATTACAGACAGACGGGCAGCCATATAGACAGACAGACTGATTGACTGAAGAGAGACATACTGACAGCAGGTAGGCAGACAGAGACAAAATAGAGAGCAGACCGCAAATAGACGAACAGACACATAAACAGCAGACAGCCGTACAGACAAGCAGCAGATAGAGGGACAGACATATAAACAACAGACCGA
Organism: Cepaea nemoralis; assembly: GCA_014155875.1. Taxonomy (NCBI): domain Eukaryota; kingdom Metazoa; phylum Mollusca; class Gastropoda; order Stylommatophora; family Helicidae; genus Cepaea; species Cepaea nemoralis. Next base: position 153,526 of record JACEFZ010002101.1, read on the forward strand.
CAGCAGATAGACGGTCATACAAATAGACAACAGGCAGGAACACTTACAGAACGATAGCAGACAGATTACCGAACAGACAAACAGCAGATAGACGGACAGACAGCTAGACAGTAGACAGACAGCAGATAGACTGACAAACATAAACCACAGACAGACAGCATATAGACGATCAAACAAATAGACAGCAGGCAGGCACACTTACAGAAAGATAGCAGACAGACAGGCAGGCAGACTTGCAGAAACACAGCAAACGGTCAAAGGCCGTAGATAGACAAGCAAAAAGACATATAGGTCATGGGCCCATTTGACACAGAAAGATCACGGCATGTCATCACACGTCGCACATATCATTACATACATTCGCATATTTTACTGTAAGTAAGAAAACAAAGGCCGGTCTCCCTGGCCTAGGGTTTAGCGACTTTCTCCGTAATCCCGTATACTCTCGTGAGTAATGTGACGACGGCGAGAATCGATAGCGGTTCTAACCGCGTCGGTAACTTAGGGGTATGTGAGCCGGTCGCTCAGAAATCAATGGCATACTACTGAGCGTAATCTTGCCAAGAAATCAACAATCAGCTGAAAGATGCTGATGTTGACAGCGATGTCCTGTAAAGGATATGCAAACATTTTTAAGAAAACAAAGGGGGTCGTGAAAGCAGTGTCTTGCTTGCCTGCCTGTCGGCACGAGGGTCATGGGTCGAATTCGCATGGAAACCGACTTTTAAAATTGACCTGCGTTTCCAGGTTGACCTGGTCTAAATTATGGGTACCCGGAATTGTCTTGGACAGCAAAGGCGGCAGGTGTGATATTGACCTTTTCACTTCTCGAGTGCTGATTGGTCTATATAAATGTGGGGCTAACACCTTATATCTGATACACTTCAAGGCTGTAGGAAGGGTCCTTTACTTCTCGTTTACGCACAACAAAATACAATCGACACCAGAAAATATTCTGAGAAGTATGTCGCCTGACCGTGATACTACCCACATTACACAGCATGTGGCGTTTGGTCAACACAACACGAGCTAGCACCATGTCCCTAAAATGTTACAAGGACATGGAGATGGGATACGTGCGACGTTTTTTGTTTTTTTTAAAATCTCTCTAGCGCTGTCTCTGGGCATTGGGTTGAAGTCAGTTGTCAATAAAATACCTCAAGCCAAGCTGAAAAATATATGATGGTTGTGGAAATGTGGTTTCTGAGTAAAATTCAAAGAATACCATGAACAGACAGAAAAACCAATGAACAAGTCCTTCAAGAAATAAATGAAAACCGTAAACTTATTTGAGAAATTAGAAGTAGACAGTCACAATTGTTTGGTAACGTTATGAGAAGTAATAAATTGGAGAACTTGGTGACAGCTGGCAAGATCGAGGGGAGGAGAACAAGGGAAAGCAGAGAAGTAAATACCTGGATGGCTTGGCCACGTTATATGTTCGAGACAAGAACACTGAGCTGATACACGACTCTGGTGATCGAGTTAGATGGCAACACTGACCACACAAGCTTACCGACATGGCACGTGATGATGGTGACCTCATGCCTGTGGAGGAAACACCACCAACTCAGACCTTTCCCGGACAAGTCCATGTGTGCGGTGCTGAATCATGACCTGTTTGCATCCTAATATGCCTCTCCCCAGGTGTGAAGTCTCAGTGCCGATCTTGCATACCCCGCTAGTTTATGGGCTTTGAAAAAGGGAGAAGAGCTGTACAACACGATTCATTGATGACAGCACTTTCCTAGTAGGGAAAAGTATATACACAAAACTCACTACCAACACACTCACCAACTACCAACACACCAACCACACCAACCAACTACGAACACACTATCCCACAACAACTCCTATAAATGCAAGCCATTTTCAGTGTCCATACAACCTGAACCAATGCATCGGACTTCAAAGTTACAACTTTAGAGGATTCACCAACTAAACACCTATTCAGCAGATGTTTGGTGGTTTCCATTTTATTTCTTCTGGGATTGTTCTTAAGGTAAACTGTTGGACAATTCAGGTGATTTTAACACGTGACCTACTATGTCATGTGTATGCTTAAGATAAGCTATTCTATGATACACTCAAAACATAGCGAGGTATTATGTCATATGTGTGTTTAAGATAACTCTATTCTATGATAAACACGGTACATCGGAAGTTACTGTGTCATTTTTATTAAGATAGTTCTTTTCTTTTATAAACTCAATACATCGCGACATACTAAATCGTATATTTGTTTAAGATAGCTTTGTTCTGTGGTAAACTCACTACATCGCAAGTTACTATGTAATATATTTGTTTAAGATAACTCTGTTCTATGATAAACTCAATACATCGCGATTTACTATATTATATGTTTAAGATAGTTATATTCTCTGATAAACTCAATACATCGCTAGTTATTATGTCATATGTTTGTTTAATATAGCTGTATTCTATGATAAACTCAGTTCATCGCGAGTTACTATGTTATATGTTTGTTTCGGATAGCGCTAGTTATTATATGATAAACTCAGTACATTTAGAGTTACCATGTCATATGTTTTCGTTTTGTTTTAAGATAGCGCTATTCTTTGTTAAACTCAATACATCGCGAGTTGATTTCCATGTCCAGCGGGCAGCCAAAGAGACAAACCAAAGTGAGTGAACCACTGGTTCTAAAGACTACAAAATAACTCGTAACAGAAATTTCGCCCCAAAAGACTACAAAATAACTCGCAAAAGAAATTTCGCCCAAAAACACTTTAGACCAAGACCATTGGAATCAAGTGGCCAGCGGTGGATAATACTGGGGAATATTCTAGACTTCGTAATGTGCTTTTTATCTTGGTGAAGTTGGAATAAGTGCCTTAAATGTTCCCAATGTGTACTCTAGACCTAATGCGATCAATAAGCACTCAGCGGTAATAGTTCCTGGTCGTCTTGCAAAGAGATAAGGGCAATCCTTGTCAGTTGAACTTTCGTGCACTGCATCTTTTATTACCTTCTTTTCTGAACCCAGCGAAGTATAACACTAACACGGAAAGGGGTAGGGGAGGGTAGAGAACTATGCTGTACATGGCTAACATCGGTGAAACTAAATACAATAGTAATACGTCTAGACTGTGTGTCTAATCGGTATATTGTAACTTTCTGCCTTATTGAATAGCGATGCATACACAACAGTGGCAACAAGCTAATATAGGCATGTATCTAGGGAACTGAGGTGAAATGAAGTGAAGTAAAGTAAAGTAAAGTAAGTAAAGTAAAGTAAAGTAAAGTAAAGATAAGTAAAGTAAAGTAAAGTAAAGTAAAAAGTAAAGTATTAAGTAAAGTATTAATTAAGTATAAAATAAAGTATAAAGTAAAGTATTAGAGTATTAAGTAAAGTGAAGTATAAAGTAAAGTGAAGTAAATAGAAGTGAAGTAGCAAGAAGTGAAGTAAAGTGAAGTGAAGTACACATCGTAAGGCGTACAGATCTGTTGGTGCTAGGCCCCATATTTTCTAGGCCAATCGACACTTGTGGGTGAGCTGCTCAGTATCACACGAGCCGTCTTTCTTTCCCTGGTGTCCATTCCATGGTACCCATTCCCCTGGTGTCTATTCCCTGGTACCCATTTCCCGGTACCCATTCCCCTGTATCCATTTCCCGGTGCCCACTCTCTGGTACCCATTTCCCGGTACCTATTTCCTGGTACCCATTCCCCTGTACCCATTCCCTGGTACTCATTTCCTGGTACCCATTCCCCTGTACCCATTTCCCGGTACCCATTCCCTGGTACCCATTTCCCGGTACCCATTCCCCATTCCCTGGAACCCATTTCCTGGTGCCATTCCCTGGTAACAATTCGTGGTACCCATTCCCCAGTACCCATTTCCCGGTACCCATTCCCGGGTGCCAATTTCCCGGTACCCATTTCCAGGTACCCATTTCATGATATCCATGTTAGGCTGGGTCGAGTCGACATCCCTAGTCCCAAAAAAACAAAAATTCTGAGTCAAGCGAATTCTAAACCATGACGGTCAATATATATTCTTGTGTTATGAATCATCTACTGTTCTATTGTGTATGCACACATAGCTCTCTACTCTGTTCCGACTTTATATACGGAAAAGAATCTGTTCTAAGTACACTATGTGGATCTGAAATAATGTACAATGAAAAACGCTCGATGAAGCACGGTTAGAATAATTCCAGATGTGGATTTATCGAAAAACGGTAAGAGTCCGCTGGACTCGCAAACTGACAAAACCACAAGTTCCGAATTTTTTATTTTTTTTTTTGGGTCCGAACTCGAGCAAAGTCCACGCTGAACTGATTTTTGCGTGTGGGTTAGCTTTCCTCATTACCTTTGTCCCTCACCATCAGGCGAACCCACTCTAAAACTTCTGACGTATTTGTAATTTATGTCCCGAAGTCAAGGACGAGAAGTCAACATTTTAGTCCAATGACGGTGTAGAAGTTGAACCTCCCTACCTCGCCATTAGCACACCGGAAGTTTCAGAGCGAGCGATCTTATCCATTCGGCCATGCTGACCTCTAAGTTCTTGATATTATAAACAGAACAAAGAAGACGCCTTAACCTTAATGTGATCAAACAGCCAAGACCCTCCAGGCTGGAGCATACGATAAACATGAAGACACCCTCAAAAGAGCAAAATTACAAGGCAAAATATAGTGTTATTTTTAATGACTGTGCAGTGTTTGAAAATATTGCCGGTTCAAATTTTGTATTCACCCTCTGTAAAGTTCGTGCAACATAAAAGATAAATACAAAACTTAGACCCGCAATATTTTCAACACTGCACAGTCATTAAAATTATACTCTGTACTATCTTTGGCCGTATTAAGCGATACGGTGGTTTAGTTAGAAGAGTAATGGGAGATATGGTTTCTTGAAGAAGAGGAAGGGGTCCTCTAGCACGAAGATGGACACAGGACGGTACAGGCATCTAGGGCATGAACATACTTGAGGCAGGAGAATTGACAAGGGACCGAGAGTCTCCCCGGTGGGCAGTGATGGCAGCGACGTCTTGTAAAGGGCTTGTTACGTGGTGATGATGATGTAGTTGCGCCACAATTACGCTGCGGGTTTGTTAGACAATTAGATTATCTCTCTGTCTGTCCATCTATTTGTCTGTTATTCAGTCAGTCTGTCAGTCAGTCAGTCAGTCAGTCACTTAATTAGTTAGTTAGTTAGTTAGTTAGTTAGTTAGTTAGTTAGTTAGTTAGTTAGTTAGTTAGTTAGTTAGTTAGTTAGTTAGATAGTTAGTTGGTTGGTTAGTTAGTCAGTTAATCAGTCAGTCAGTCAGTTAGTAAGTTAGTTAGTTAGTTAGTTAGTTAGTCATTTAGATTGTCTGTCTGTCTGTTAGTTAATTATTTATTGGTTGGTTGGTTGGTTAGTTAGTTAGTGAGTTAGTTAGTTAGTTAATTAGTCATTTAGATTGTCTGTCTGTCTGTCTGTCTGGTAGTTAATTACTTATTGGTTGGTTAGTTAGTTAGTTAGTTAATTAGTTAGTTAGTTAGTTAGTCGTTTAGATTGTCTGTCTGTCTGTCTGTTAGTTAATTAGTTATTGGTTGGTTGGTTGGTTGGTTAGTTAGTTAGTTAGTTAGTTAGTTAGTTAGTTAGTTAGTTAGTTAGTTAGTTAGTTAGTCATTTAGATTGTCTGTCTGTCTGTCTGTTAGTTAATTAGTTATTGGTTGGTTGGTTAGTTAGTTAGTTAGTTAGTTAGCTAGCTTAGCTTAGCCTAGTCTAGCCTAGCCTAGCTTAGCTAGCTAGCTAGTTATTTAGTTAGTTAGTTAGTTAGTTAGTTAGTTAGTTAGTTAGTCATTTAGATTGTCTGTCTGTTAGTTAATTAGTTATTGGTTGGTTAGTTAGTTAGTTAGTTAGTTAGTTAGTTAGTTAGTTAGTTAGTTAGTTAGTTAGTTAGTTAGTTAGTTAGTTAGTTAGTTAGTCATTTACATTGTCTGTCTGTCTGTCTGTTAGTTAATTAGTTATTGGTTGGTTGGTTGGTTGGTTGGTTGGTTAGTTAGTGAGTGAGTGAGTGAGTGAGTGAGTGGGTGAGTGAGTGAGTGAGTGAGTGAGTGAGTGAGTGAGTGAGTGAGTGAGTTAGTTAGTTAGTTAATTAGTTAGTTAGTTAGTTACAGTCCCACAGTTGAGTACCCGGAAACGACAGAACTGATCGATTGGCTAAGGAAGGAGCAAAAGAAGAACAGCCTGATGTGCCCATTACATTCCACCAAAATAAACGAATGATCAAATCAGTCAGAAAGCCTCCAAACCCTACTCAATATGACTACCACGTTATGGACAGACCAGAACAGGTAATTATTCTGCGCCTCAGAACAGGACACAATATATTACGCAACCACATGTATACAAACGAAGATCGTAAACTGATTAGAGACATTAGACGCAGACAGTCAAAATATTTTAGGCATGTTATGAGAAGAAATGGATAGGAGAACTTGGTGACAACTGGCAAGAT
>JACEFZ010002101.1:165000-170000 GCA_014155875.1 Cepaea nemoralis
AAAAAGAAAACTGTAACCTGCTAGGTATCTGAGACTCCCAGGCTGTGATACACACAGTATCATAGACTGGGATTCTGAGATAATAAGAAGCAAGGACAATCCGTTTTTGGACGGGAAGATAGATGTTAAGAATGGGGAAGGTGTGAAGCTTAAAGAGGAGTTGACTTTGATAAATAAAGAAGTGTTTGAACGGATAAGAAATTAAAATATACAGAGCAGCATTAAATAAGAAGGAAAACAATGCCGATGACCCGCAGACTACACAAGTCAACCCTCACCTCCGCGTGGTGCAGACCGGGCATCCATGACCGCGAGGTCATGGGCTAACGGGGCTATGGCTCGCCATAGTGGATGGACTCCCTGTGGTCAGATTTGTGTCCTAAACCTGCGACTGGCCTAGCAAGCCGGCAGGGGATCTTCATACTGCTCGTAGAAAAACTAAGAAGTATAAACGGACTGTGGTTTCAATAGTAAAGAAGAGGAGCTTATAGAAACAATGGAAGAGAGGAAAATTGGACTGATGGGAGTAGCGGACACCAGAACAAAGGGGAAAGGATGCAAGGAGCTCCACCTCAGTTACACGTTTGTTTACTCTGGAGTAGAACAGCAAGAAAGGGCAAGACACGGTGTGGGAATAGTCATCGAACCACGGCTAGCAAGAGGAATACTTGAAATAAAATATATATCAGAAAGAATCATAACAGTCAGAATAAAAGAACAAACAATTACAACATATGTACAAATATACGCACCATGTAATGCAAACAATAATGAGCAAGAATGCGAGGACTTCTACGAAGACATACATGACGTGCTAAATAAAATAGATAAGCAGGACAACATCATAGTTATGGGAGACTTCAATGCAAGACTAGGACATAACAGAGTGGGCATAGAAAAACATCTGGGAGCATTTGGAGATCAGCAAAATGAAAGGAATGATAACGGAAGTAGACTATTAGAGCTTTGCAGCCAACACAACCTCTATATAACAAACACATTCTATAAACATAAAGATTCACAAGTATACACCTGGTATAAATGGAACGATCTAGATACTAAAAGCCAAATTGATTTTATATTAACAAGAAATAACAGAAAGAGAAATATATTAGATGCAAGGGCAGTGCCCAATTTCAGTATAAACACAGATCATAAAGCAGTCGTTGCCACAATAAGAACAATCAGAAGAAGAAAACAAAGAGCAGGAAAATACATGCCATGCGAATCAGTAAACTTAAAAAACCTTAAAGACGAGGCAGTAAGGGAAAATTATGAGAAAGAACTAACTGAACTCTTTGAAAAATTACCTACAGAGAGAAAAACAGTGGAAGAAGAATGGGAGATGTTCAAATCAAGCATTTTAAATACTGCAAAAACAACATGTGGAACCACGAAAAAACGCAAAACACGGATAAAGAAAACAACAAGTTGGTGGAACGCAGAAGTAAAGAAAGCGGTAAAAGACAAAAAGGAAAAATATAAAAAGTGGTTGAAGAGCAAACAGGAATGTGATCGCATAGAATATAGAATAGCGAGAAGACATGTGAATAGAATAGTAAAGAGGGAAAAACAAAAAGACTGGGTAGATTATGGAGAAACCCTAAATAAAAACTACAAGGAGGCAACTAGAAACTTCTACAAAAAGATAGGTGCAATGCGAGCCAGAGGAGAACCCTTTGATCCAACTGAAATAATTAATAGCGAAAATGGAGAACCAATAAGTGAACAAAAACAAATCCTAATAAGATGGAAGCAGTATTTCGAACAACTTCTCAACATCCCATCAGATGTCACAGGAATTCAAGAGACCTATACAGATGTCACCGAAGAACTAGAACCAGACATACTAAAAGAAGAAATTATAGAAGCCATCAGATTAGCCCCATTGAACAAATCACCAGGACAGGATGAAATACCAAATGAACTAATTAAAGCAGCAAGAGAAGTAGGAACAGCTTGGCTACATAGACTATTCAACCATGTTTGGGTAGAACAACAGACACCACGAGACTGGGGAAACGCCATAATTATCCCAATTTGGAAAAACAAAGGCAGCAAAAGAGACTGCACACAATACAGAGGCATTTCACTGTTGAGTCATACTGGGAAAATATTTTGCAAAATTCTTGAAAAAAGATTACGAACTACTTTAGAACCCCAGCTAAGCGAAACACAACTTGGATTTAGGAAAAACAAAGGATGCACAGATGCAATTTTTGCTCTTAGACAACTTATAGAAAAATCAATCGAATTCAATGAAACACTCTACTTAGCCTTTGTCGACCAAGAAAAGGCATTCGATAGAGTAGATAGAAACAAGTTGTGGCAAATCCTTAAACAATATGGAGTGAGTACACATCTAACAAACCTATGTAGAAGTTTATACAACAACAGTGAATGCATAGTGAGAGCAACTGGAGGACACTCAGAACCCTTCACCATAAGATCTGGAGTACGACAAGGTTGTGTCCTGTCCCCTCTCTTGTTCATAACATATATAGACAACATATGTAAAGAAACCAGCCAAGCAGAGATAGCAAGAATACCACATGACGAGAACACAGAAGAAGAACCATCTGCAAATCTAACCATTAGAGAACTCCTGTTTGCGGACGACCAAGCATTAATAGCACAATCAGAAGCTGAATTACAAGACCACATGAATAGTCTAAACGAAATGTGTAGGGAACATAACATGAAAATTAGCACAAGCAAAACAGAGGTAATGACTATAACTAAAGAAGAACAAACAACAACAATTCACCTAAACGAACATCCCTTGAAACAAGTGAAGAGTTTCAAGTACCTAGGAAGTATAATATCATCAAATGGCAGATCAGAAGACGAGATCGAAAATAGGTGCAATAAGGCAAATCAACTCATTGGACAAATGGCACCAATACTAAAGAACAAACATGTATCAATAACTACTAAGAAAGCACTTTACAACACAATCTTCCTGCCAACTCTATGCTACCAATGCCAAACCTGGACAATAACAGAAAAAGAGAAAAGAAAAATCACAACAACAGAAATGAGGTTCCTGAGAAGAATACTCAACGTATCAAGAAGAGATAAGATCAAAAATGAAGAAATCAGGACTAAAGTGGAGGTTAAAGCAGCACTAGATTTTATCAGAAAACAGCAAGTCAAATGGTTTGGCCATGCAAGTAGGTTACCAGTCAACAGCATACCACAGCAAGCAATGATGTACAGACCAGATGGAAACAGAGGAAGAGGCCGACCACGTAAACGTTGGACGGAGGGAATAGCAGAGTCCATGGGAATATCAATACATGAAGCCCATAATCGGGCACTCTCACGAAGTTTATACTTCACCTCGACACCGCAAGGTACAAGAGGAACATGATGAGATGAGATGAACAATGAAGAATTCTTATATTGTGAATATTATATCTGGAATCATTCAACGTGTGTACAGATGCTGTTTAGAAAGTTAATTGCATATTCTGTTACATAACGTCGCAATCAACTGCAGCATGTTTGTTTTCTTTGCCGTTTATTATTTTGTAGGCAGTTTTACATCCATTAGTTTGCCATTGCCGGCGATATGGCTTATGGACAGTGAACGTGTTTCACAAGTCTCCGACGTACCGAGTCGGGACATCACAACCAACCGCTGACGATGTGGTAGCAGGTAGTCTTGCGTTGATTTAGAGGGGATGAGCATTGGTCTTCAGAAAACAGTGGCAAACTACAGAACGTAATATGTTGCAAGTAAGTCACAAACATAAAATAAAATGTCGGGGTTGATTGTGATGTCTTGTAAAAGACACGCAAGTGCCTTTAGTTGGCAATTAACCGGTATGTGGCTTAGAGATAGTGAGACGGGCAGTTTCATAAATCCCCAATGTACAGAGCCGAGGGTTCGAAATCAGTTGCCGGCGATATGGAAGCAGACCGCTTTGCGTTGATTTCGATGGTATTTAGCGTCGGCCTTTCAGAAAGCAATGGCAAACTACTGAACTGAAAATGCCTAGTAAATAACTGAAAGCTTATTAAAGCTGGGGTTGATGGAAACTCTCTGTAGAGGACATGGAACTAACTTTTAGTTTGCCATTGCTTTTGTATAGAATAGGACATGGCTCGTATTCCCTTATTCCCGCGTATTCCGTTTTCCCAGCACGGTGAAATCAAGCTCGTTATATTTTATTTTTAAACTGACCAGGAAAATCATCGAGATCAAAATAGATGGAGAACTTGAGAAAATAGAGACTCATTTTCTTTGGTTTTCGGATATTAGAGAAAGCGCTGGATACCTTGCATGAGCGAATCCAATCAACATCGGAATGGATTTTTAGCAGATGGCAAAGAAAATGAAAACATAAACATGTATGGAGAATAAAATCTAAAATAAGAAGGAGAGCAAAGAACATAATTATTGTGGTGTTTATAGAATGTCGGTCTATTCAGTGTGTATCTTGTAAATCCATAAATCTAATGTAACGTTTCAATTAATTTCCTTTCTTTGTCTAGCTTGCCGAATCATCGGCTTCATTACGTTGTTTCCACGAGTTTCATCTGCTAACACTTTTCTGTTAATTTCTTTTCATTTCAATACACCTTTCATTTAATCAAACGGTGTGCCGTCTCCACAGTGAAGGTTGGTCGCATGTGTCAGACAAATATTTCTGTCAATCGCTTGCTTTTTCTTTTGTACATTTTGATAGGCTGATGTTTGTCCATCTCTTATTATCTTCTCATTTGTTTCGTTTTCTATCTGTTGCTCGCTTGTCTTTGACTTTTTCGTCCAGTTTGGTTTTGATACATTTAAATTTAAACTTTCGCCTGTATATTTGACTTGGTTCTGTTTTATGCCACGAAATGCTCAACAAAGTTGATAAATTTAAATAACTAGGGGAAATGATAACATCAGAAGTAAGTTATGTGACCGAGAGTAAGGGTGGAATGGATCAAGCATAATTTTCATTTCAGAAAATGAGTGTCTTATGCAATAGATCGGTAGCACTGAACAT
>JACEFZ010002101.1:172500-187500 GCA_014155875.1 Cepaea nemoralis
GGTATTAACTGTAGTTTCCATTTCTACATTTACTGCATATACTGTTTGGGGGGTTAATAGGGAGCAAATACGACAAGAGGGGGGGGGGGGAATAACATTCTGAACATATGGTGAACGAGTGCACAGGCCAAAAAAGGATGAGAACCACTGATCTAAAAGCTATGTTTTCTGTTGATTGTCTTTGACCGTTCTCTGCCTGCACCGTTTATTTTATTACTTCTCCTACTGGTCTAATGTATCCGATGTCGATTTCTGATTCTGTTTTTGTTTACGCTACGACTAATTGCCAGCTGCTTCACGAAAGTTGACTCCTATGAATCTCTACCAGGCTCCCTCTCTGTCTCCTTCTCTGTCTGTTTGTTTGCCTCTCTCTCTCTCTCTCTCTCTCTCTCTCTCTCTCTCTCTCTCTCTCTCTCTCTCTCTCTCTCTCTCTCTCTCTCTCTCTCGTTCTCACTTTCTCTCCCCACTCTCTCTCTCTCTTTTTCTCCCTCTCTCCCTCCCTCTCTCCCCTCCCTCTCTCCCCTCCCCCTCTCTCTCACTCTCTCTCTCACTCTCCCTACTGTCTCCCTCTCTCTCTCTCTCTCTCTCTCTCTCCTCTCTCTCTCTCTCTCTCTCTCTCTCTCTCTCTCTCTCTCGCTAAGGCTATACAAACATCATGTTTTACATCCATACTGGTGGGAGGTCGGCGTGGCTGTAAGGTTTAAGGCTCTTAAACTTTCTCTGATGATTGCCGCGTACTGGTGTCGTTCCACGCGATGGTCAGCTGGACTATACTCATGACATGTCCAGACATGGTGACAAGTTACGCGGCCTCTCAAGTCCGAGATGGCTTCACGTGTTGACGATGGACACTATTAGGGACGGTGAGAATCAGCAGTAGGTTCGAATCGCGTCGGTAACTTACGGGGTATGTGAGCCGGCCGCTCAGAAAGCAATGGCAAACTACTGAGCGTAATCTTGCCAAGAAATCAACAATCAGCTGAAAGATGCTAGTGTTGACAGCGATGTCCTGTAAAGGATATGCAACCAAAAAAATAAAATAACCTCATGCAAAATCAGCGCAGTACACTCACGAGTAGTAGCAATTACTAGTAGCAGTATCAGCAGGGCTGGGCTCCCTGGCGAAGGAATTTGACGACGCTGTTCGGAATCCTGTATACTCTCGTAAGAAACACGGCTGCACGAGGTTCGGCAGCGGATCGCGTCGCGTTGGTTACTTACGGAGAGAATGTTAGCCGGTCGTTCAGAAAGCAATGGCAAACTACTGAACGTAAAACTTGCCAAGAAGATCAACAGTAGCTGAAAAATACTGGTGTTGACTGCAATGTCCTGTAAAGAATATGCGAAAAAAAATGTATCAGCAGGTGTGTGGACTGTGTTTGAGTTCAAAGCTATCGACCGCACCAACATCAAACATCCGTACGGGGTGTTGGTTCAAGCCTGATGTGACCTTGCATTCTGTGTATGCCCGGTGCCATAATAGCTTGGGAGATTGTAGCGATGTTACGAAATGTATACATTCATACTTATAATTGGCCTGTCTGTATTTTGTCTGTCGGCCTGTTTGTTACATGTTTCGCCCGTATGTCGGCCTGTTTGTTACTATTTTTTACCCACATGTCGGCCTGTTACATGTTTTACCCATATTTCTGCCTCTTTGTTACATGTTTTATCCACATGTCGGCATGTTTGTTGCATGTTTTGCCCATATCTCGGTCTGTTTCTACAGTATTTTCCCCATATGTCGGCCTGTTTGTTACATGTTTGTCCACATGTCGGCCTGTTTATGATATGTTTTGCCCATATGTCGGCATGTTTGTTACATGTTTTGCCTACATGTCGGCCAACTTGTTATATGTTTTGCCCACATGTCGGCCTGTTTGTTACATGTTTTGCCCGTAAGTCGGCGGGAAATGCCCTATCGAAGTTGATTGCGAACTGGGCTAGCAATGTCATTAGCACGATCGGACGCGTGAGTTCGAGCCCTAGGCTCGTCGCTTGCCAAAGTGAGGGACAGATTGACCACCTATTCCTCCTTGCTTTCGGACCTATAAAATGTGACAGCGCTATCACATCAAAGTCCCATAGCAGGCCCGGAAACTGTGTCGGGACAATTTGGTTGTTTCCGATGTGTCTGATTTCTGCTTGTGTCGCTAAACCTGCACACATTCTATAGGGTGTATTTTTAATGACTGTGCAGTGTTTGAAAATATTGCCAGTCCAAGTGTTGTATTCACCTTCTGTAAAGTTCATGCAACATATAGATAAATACAAAACTTGGACCGGCAATATTTTCAAACACTGCATAGTCATAAAAAAAACACTCTGTACCTACCTGACTGTCTGTTCATTCTTTATGCTTGCCTATCTGCTTGACCTAGACAGAGTCTGTCCTAGCTAACTAATTCGTTATCTACATATGTGTAGATACTGTATGAATCATCAGAAATCGAGACGATGACAGTGAGCTTTACTAGAACACGATTGCAAGTAACAAAGTTGACGTTGCGGATAAAGCCTTCGTCAGCACAGAAACACAAAATAATATGTATTGATACCAGCCACCCCTTCTATCTCCTTCTCTTGCTTCCCGCCTTTCTATATATTTTATTCTCATTGTCTCAACAATCATCATCATGTGGCAAGTCCATTGCAGAACGTCGCTCTCATCGCAACCTGCAGGAAAGATTCTAGATCCTTCGACAGTTCCCTTGCCTAATGCAATTGCCCTGTTTTCTCCGTCGTATTGGGCAGGACGTGCCTCTTCTTCCAGTATCCATGTTTTACATTACTGTTTTCTAAAGCACGACGACGTTTGATTTGAGGAAAGACTTCGTTTCCGAGGTATGTTGCTGATTGCGATCGGATGCTCAGATTTGGTAAGATGTTAGCACAGTGCAGAACTTGTAAGGCGAACTCATTTGGAACCCAAGAAATAGTTCTAAGAAAAGGGCATTGCGTTTAATTAATGGTGAAAAGCTTACCGACAATTCTAACGTACTAGAACGTCTTCAGTTGCTGCCACTCCACAAACGCCTACTTTTTAATAAGTCTAAATTAATTTACAAAATCCTATTTCAAAATGATCCAAGTTATCTTTGGCCATTGTTCAAATATAACGCAAGACATAGCGAACGACTAAATATACTTCATGTCCCTAAATCTAGGATAGACTTATATAAAACAAGCTTAGCGTACTCTGCCGCTCAGTTGTGGAACAATCTTCCACAAGTAATCAAAGACACCACCAATCATTATACATACAGTCGCAACTTGTTTGAACACTATCCCAGTACAGATTACACCCCCCCCCCCCCCCCCCACCAAACAAAACAAAAACATTAATAATGGAAAATTATCTCAAACGACAACTAGCTCATAAATATTCCCATATATATGGTATGTTACATCTTCCCTAAGTATTTATAATAGCCATGTTAAACATTGCCTCAGTGAGTCAAGTATTATTGATTATTTTTCATGCGTTTTAATGCGTAATGTTCTTTTGTTGTCTAAGATTAGCTTCATAAGTGATATTGAATGAAATAATGTATGAGAGGAAATAGAGAAGAAGGGTAGAATGTCAATCGGGCCTGCGTGCCCAATTCTTAACCCTTTGAAAATAAAGTTTGTTCGTTTGTTCTTCTTATAAGAAAGTCCTCTTATAAGAGTGCAAGCATATAGTAATGCATTTACAACGTACAATACAATATTGTTCTTCACAACAGAAATTCGCCACATTCGAGATCGCATTAAGCGGTTTGCACTGTATTTTACTTTTTTTTTAACATTGTATCCATGGTATTTCTAAGAATCTTTCTGTAACATTCAACATCTTATGTAACGTACTCATTATAACAGAAATGAACTTTCTGCATCAGAGCATTCATAATTGTCCAATTGTCTAAGAACCAACCATCTATCGACCTTGATGACTTTTGGCCAATTTATCGACTACTCTTTTTACAAATATGCAGGTTTCTGGTTACATTTTGCCCTGCGTCAGTCTCCCGGTCTCACTGGGGGTCAAATACTATTTCAAGCTGTACTTTTACAGACGTCATGACACAAGTCGAGAGTGGGCCGCGGAGGCTGTTGCACTGTGGAACACCGCAAACATCTGACACCATTTCCAGTCATTGAGACTTTTTGATGACCATTAGCGGGATTTCGTGACGGCCATATATTAGTCCAGTGCTTCTCAGTTTGTCGGAGCTGACGCCTCCTTGCATTCTAGCTGACATACATACATACATACATACATACATACATACATACATACATACATACGTACATACATACATACATACATACATACGTACGTACGTACGTGCGTGCGTGCGTGCGTGCGTGCGTGCGTGCGTGCGTCCGTGCGTCCGTGCGTGCGTGCGTCCGTCCGTCCGTCCGTCCGTCCGTCCGTCTGATTATTATCTGTACGTACGTACGTACGCACGCACGCACGCCTACCTGCCTACTCACATACATGTGTGTGTGTGTGTGTGTGGTGTGTGTGTGTGTGTGTGTGTGTGTGTGCCTGTTTAGCATGCATATGTCAATATTATCATGGCACACAAGCATCCACTCAAACACATATACTGTACATATATTTACACCCGGACCCACCCTCACTCTAGAACATTCAGATACAGTATCATGTGAACCGACTCACGCGCTCATACATGTACGTACGGCACATAATAATGACGTCATCGCCATATATTCATACATACTCTGGTCCTTCGTACACTCAGGCAAGTACACAGCTCCCTCTTGGTGTTAAACCTACTGCACATTCTACATTTTAATGCATTTGCGGTGGAATACTGTTTAGTGCACTTATCTGCAACGACATTGGTCAAGATTCGAACCCCAGCTATTACAGTATTTTGCCCGAACGGCACGACCCTGGGTTTCATCCAGCATCATCAAATGGGTATCGACTAGTTTTCAGAATTGCCTAAGAAAGAAATTGCCTAAGAAAGAAAGGAATGAAGGAGGAAAGAAATTAACTACTCAACCTCATTAGGCCTTGACCTGGAATATGTGAAGTTCTAAGACGTCCAATGACTGCATCTGTCAATGGATAACCTTTACCTTCCATCCCAAACCTAATCGCTCGCTGTATTTGTCCATCCGTCACCAGGGGGCTCCACAAATCATTTTGGGAACCAGTATTTTAAACTAGTGACGTCAATACACTACATTTCTCCATTATAGCACTGCGTGATATGCCAGTTAGGTTTCATTTCGACTTTTTATTCTGTAATCTGAAACGTTAGTGACGATTTTAACTTCTTCATAAAGCAACAGATTATCACAAATGAGCAGATCGGTTTAATGGTAGCCTTAATCAATCTAATTTGAAGACTATTAAACTGCAATCTAATATGAAGCCCATCGTGTTACTTTTCCACTTTTGTTGTCAAGCGGCATGGGGAGGAAAAGTTGGCGCTCCGTGCCCGATGGATGGCACTGGATAGTGCCATTCCGTGTGATTGTGCGTCTTGGATGTCATCAATCCACTTTCTTTTCTGGCGTCCTCTTGCTGTCTTAGCAGATCTTCTTTGATTTAGGGCCTACTCTTGTAGGTGATGGCGTTGCATTCTAACGAGCGAGATGGTCAAACCATTTGATCTTCTGTCTATTAATATATGTCGCACAAAGTGTTGATCCCACTGTCTGTCTAATAAGATTATTTCTTATTCGGTCTCGGCTAGTTAAGTTGGCAGCTCTCCTCAAGCAGCTCATCTCATAGGTGTTGATTTTTCGTAAGTATGTAATTTTTGACATTGGTAGCGTAGGGTTGGTGTGGTTATGCTAATTATTATCTGTAGTTTTGCGGACATATGTATATTTGGATGTTTCAGTATAGGCCATAGTTGATATACAAGTGCACTTGCTTTCTGACATCTCATTTCGATTTCCTGTCTATTCTGCCATCTTCTTTGATCATACTTCCAAATATTTGAATTCTTTAACTTGTTTCTGAAATGTGCTTAATTATCAGTATACTTAGTGGACCAGGAGACCTGCTAACTTGCATTACTACAGTTTTGACTGTATTTATAATCATATTGTATTTATTTATTCATTTTTATTGATTTATTTATATATATATAAAATTCTCTTGGGTAGTCTTTGCTAAGGGTCGCCATCAATTCACCGTATATTCTCCAGGATTCATCTTTAGATGTTTTAATTGTTCGTTTGGCATTTCGTCGTGCTATTCTTTAAGTAACATTGTCTTGCTCAGATTTAGTTGTGACCCATTTTTAACCCTACCTACTTTCTGGATACGCTATCTTTAATTTTATTGTTCCACCAAGTTGTTCTTAAATGTTATTTGTCATGTCCTACTTTCCTTGTTCCACATTTATTTTCAAGTGTGTCAAGCATTGCAGCCTTGAAATTGTCCATTCCGTATCCAAACATGACTACTCATCAGGGATGTTCTTGTGCAGCTTTTTTATTTCTTGTTTGAATTCGTCTTTGACCGTAGTTTTCTGAAGCGTCTTATATTTGATGGCGTCTGTTATTTGTGTTTCTAATTTTCCCGTATGTTGAATTATTTTTTATTATGACTGGTTCACGATCAGTATCAATGTCTGTGTTTGGAAGTGCTCTTGAATCCATTAGTAGTCTTCAGATCTATTTCCTACGTATAATAAAGTTAATTTTAGATGCTTGATCTATGAATTTCCATTTATACCGGGTTTTGGTGTGGCTACGACTATGATGGAGAAACTATTTGTTACCTTTAGTCCTTTTTCGGAGCACATGTTAAGTACGTGTTCACCATTGTTATTACATTAAGTCTCTGCGTCGCTGAATTGCCCCATGCATTAATCCCGCGATTTTCTTCTTGTACCTATTCGTCCATTGACATCACCTGTCACAATAAGTTCATCTTTCTCATTGGCATTGTTTAACGTGTCTGCAAGTATATCAAAATATTCGTCTTTGTCTTCATTGCTGTAAGTGTCGTAAAATGGGGAATATTACTGTATAATAGTTGTTGCTTTAATCTGTTTAATATTATTCCTTCTTATATAAATTCAGTGTTTATAATTTCTTGCGCTTTTTTAGGATACAATATAAAACCCACTTCATGTTTAACCTTTGCTCGCTGATTGCCACCACTCCATGTAAGAACGTAATTTGCATGTACTCGTTTTGTGTTCTGCCCCTTTTTCCTCGTACTAGTGCTCGTTCTTTATCTCCTAGTCCAATAACATTCCAAGTCCAGAATATCTTCTGTATGTTTCGTACTTTAACTGTTGTTGTTCGCTTGTTCCGTGTTTCCGATGTGAGCGCTGATAGGGTCACGCTTCTCTTTCAATGTTTTCTATAATTCTTGTATAGGCTGTTAGATTCATACAAGAGACAACATTGCAGTTATAGACATATTTCAAGCGAACGAAAGAAGAAGAAGAAGACGAAGAAGAAGAAGAAGAAGAAGAAGAAGAAGAAGAAGAAGAAGAAGAAGAAGAAGAAGAAGAAGAAGAAGAAGAAGAAGAAGAATTCTTGTATTACAGAGGAAATCAAATCGAAGCGTAACCCTGTCACCGCTCACATCGGAAACACGCCGAACAAGTGAACAATAACAGCTAAAATACGAAACAGACAGGAGATATTCGGGGTAAATACAGAATGTAGATTTAGTACTGATATTCAAATCAGTAAAATTGTTATAAGTATGAGTGCAAAGAAGAAGCCAAGAATTAACACATTAGAACGTGGATAATATATTCTGAAAAAAAGTAAAATCCAAATTTATAATTTTTCGCTTCAGTTCTTCTTAGTTTTCACTCTCAGACCACCATCACATCTCTTGCTTCCAGTTTCCCGCCTTACCTTCCTCCCACTTTTGTATGCACCACTTCCATTTACCTGGGATCTTCACTGAACGGTTACCATCTCCTACCCCGGTCCCCTTGAGCCACATACTCCCACGTCTGTCTATAGAAGACTATCAAGGTGAAATTCATGTTAGTATCACAGCCTGGGATTCTGAGATAAGAAGCAACAATTGTCTTTCAAATTTTCATTTTCTCTTCATTCTCATTTTTGTTTTTCATCTGTTCATTCTCTTCATCCCGTTCTTATGCCTTAATCAGGGGGTTAACGACATTGTTCGTAATCCTGTATATCCACGTGGGGAAAACAGCAGCTGCGAGATTCGGCAGCGGATCGTGCTGCGTTGGTAACTTACGGGGCTATGTGAGCTGGTCGTTCAGAAAGCAGTGGTAAACTACTGAACGTAAAACTTGCCTAGTACACCAACAGCAGCTGAAAAATGCTGGTGTTGACTGCAACGTCCTGAAAAGGGATATGCAACATTTTAAAAAAGTCACTGGAGTGTATTCTCCGTGATTATTTGTTGTGTTTTGTGTATATATTTGTTCGTTAATGAAGGCTAGTCGCCGCAACGTCCTGTATTTTTCGTAATTATGTTATGTAAAGATGCATTACTTTATTTTATATTGTTTACATTTCCACAGCTTTAACGCAATTCTACTAATGTTTTTCAAAAGATAGTACGGGGAAGTTGCAAGAATGAACATTTTTCATATTAAAATACAGTACGGGAAAGTTAAAAGAATCAAAATTTGTTATATTAAAAGACAGTACGGAAAAGTTGCAAGAATGAGAATGTGTTATATTAAACGACAGTTTGGGAAAGTTTACGGAGTCAAAATTGGTTATATTAAAAGATAGCATGGAAAAGTTGAAAAAAATCAAAATGTTTATATTAAAAGACCTCACAATAATACCGAAACAACCTTGTGCCGAACCGGAGAGCCATCCCATCAGGGAAGAACAGAGCACCCTAGCGGGTGTAGCGATCACCCGAATGGAAATATCAGCCAAAGCACTGGCAACGACCTCTCATAGTCGATTAGTACGTCTTGCAAGGACCACGTCCCGCAGCGATGGCGAGGGTCCAGGGGGAGGCGTAAGCCTTAAAAGGATGAGCCCAGAGGAAGAGCTGGCTTCCGCTGGGAGCGTGCGGGAGGCTGGATCCGCAAGCCGTGAAAGGGCCACGAAGAAGGCAACAAGGCTGCAATGACGTCTACTGCCATGGTCATAGCTAGCCACCGGTAAAAAAAAAGAGGCGAAAATCGTGACCAACTGCCGGGGAAAGAAGCTGGCTTTCCCACGGTCGATCACGGTGTAGTGCCAATGCTGTTAGATGCACCGGGTGCCCTATGTTTGCTCCCCCGAGGGTGGAATGGCCTCTGGGCAGTCACACTTAGCGATGTCGACAAGGGAAACGTCTCGGTGAATACGCGCGACAGGATAAAAACGTCCGGAAGTCATGACCCAGACGGGCCCGCTGCCTGAGATTGTAAAGAAGGTAAAGGGGCCGATACATTTCGGCGACGTAAAACCACTTCTGATGATCAAAAGCCTCCTGTCGTGGTTGTTCCCCGGTGTAGTTTCTACCACTAAAGACATTACGGTAAAGTTGAAAAAATCAAATGTTATATTAAAAGACAGTGCGTGAAAGTTACAAGAATGACAATGTGTTATATTAAAAAACAGTATGGGAACGAAAAAGCCTCACAAACTACTTTCTTTCCAATTTATTTCCTGTATTTGACGTGTTCGAGCATGCGTCATTGAGCACTGCCCCTCCGTTTGCGGAACAAATTGGGTCTTCGCGGAGGATCGATGCGCTAAAACGAGGAACATAAATCTGGACTAGGTTCTACTCCTTCAGTTTCAACTTCACCGTAAATTGATGGACGCCTGAAATTTTCTCGCCTCCACTCCATGAGATGTGTTTCCTCGTCACTGGCGCTAACCGGTTGCCAACGCGAGTTGCATTAATTTTTATCTGAGCATATCGGCGAGGGGGATATTGTAAAAGATGTTTTCTTTTCACACGATAGCTGTGCATGGGTTTGTAAACAAATGAAGAACAGAGGGCGGAAGAGAAACAATTACATTACACAGCCGTCTGAGATACGGGTGTTCGGAAAGACGCAGAATGGAATTTTGCTGCTGAGAATACAGATCAGTGGTGGTGGGATGTGATCTGACTTCAGGTGACAAAGTTGCTGGTGGTGGTGGTGTTTATGAAGATGGTGATGATGGCGGTGGTGTGGTGATGACATTGATAATGATGATGAAGTAGTTGTGGTGGTGTGGTGATGATATTGATAATGATGATGATGATAGTTATGGTGATGACGATGATAATGATGATGATGATGATAGTTGTGGTGGTGTGGTGAGGACGATGATAATGATGACAATTGTGACGATGGTGGTGTTGATTATGGTGGTGATGATGACGATGCTGATGATGATGGTGATAGTGGTGATGATGGTGATGGTGGTGATGATGACGATGGTAATGATGGTGATAGTGTGTTCGATGACGATGGTAATGATGACGATGGTGGTCATGATGATGATAATGAGGATGATGGCGGTGGTAGTTGTGTGGTGATGACGATGATAATGATGATGATGATAGTTGTGGTGGTGTTGTGGTGACGATGGTAATGATGACGATTGTGGTGATGAAGGTGATAATGGTGACAATTGTGACGATGGTGGTGGTGATGATGACGATGCTGATGATGATGGTGATGGTGTGGTGATGACGATGGTAATGATGACGATAGTGATCATGACGATGATAATGAGGATGATGGTGGTGGTAGTTGTGTGGTGATTACGATGATAATGTTGATGATGATAATGATATTTGTGGTGGTGTGGTTATGACGATGGTAATGATGACGATAGTAATGATGACGATGGTAATGATGACGATGGTAATGATGACAATTGTGGTGATGACGATGAAAATGGTGACAATTGTGACGATGGTGTTGATGATGATGATGATGATGATGATGATGATGATGGTGACGATGGTAACGATGGTGGTGGTGTGGTGATGACGATGGTAATAATAATGATGGTGGTGGTGACAGTGTTGGTGGTGATGATGATGATGATGATGATGATGATGATGATGATGACAATGATGGTGATGTTGGTGATGATGACGATGATAATCATGATAGGGACGATGATGATTGTGGTGGTGATGTTGTTGGTGGTGTGGCGATGACGATGGTGGTGTTGTGATGACGATGATAATGATGACGATGTGATGATGGTGGTGGTGGTGGTGGCAGTGACGATGTAGGTGGCGTGGTAGTGACAATAATTATGATGGTGACGAGGATAATGGTGATGTCGACATCACACGTACAATGCCGAAGAGCGTATGTGGTCACAGTTCGTCATCCGACACAACCATCAGAGTCGTGGATCAGGTCCAGATTATGACATAAAACGTATTAGAGTATATGGTGCTATGCTCTTTTCTCACCATATATGCCAAATGTCACAACATATCAAAGTGTGTTTCTCCTCATAATATTCCCCAAACGTCTTCACTGCTTACGTCTAACTTATCTAATCAATTTACTATTTTCATTTCTTTCTCGTAGGATTTTCTGATTCGTTTTACCGTTCCCCCATGGAATTATGATATATACATAAAGGTATTTCCATAATAGATATTCTCGAGGGGGTAGTGTGAATTGTCTCTCTCAGAAGAGATCCGGGGATGTGGCTTGTGAGTGTATGTTGTATGTGGGTTAAAATATAGTTGCATATCCTTTACAGGACGTCGCAATCAACATCAGCATTTTTTGCTGTTGTGATCTCTTGGAAAGTTTACGTTCAGTTGTTTACAATGGATTTCTGAACGACCGGCACCCAAACCTTTTCGTAAAAAACCATCGCAATGCGGTCTGCTGCCAAATCGCCCGCAGCTGTCTTTCAAACGCGGGTATGCCAGATTATGTATATTCGAGAAGATTCACCTTGACGTTTTTGTAGTCTTCTCTTCTTTTTTCTTCTAAATTGATCGAATGATTTATTGATATGTTAGTTTGAATGGTTGTTTTATTGAATAATCGATTCCATGAAAATGTATCGATTGTTTGAGTGGTTGATTTATTCTAGTGGCCGATTGATTTATTCATTGATCTATCTATCTATTTATCTATTTATCTATCTATCTATCTTTCTATCTATCTATATATCTATCTATCTATCTATCTATCTATCTTTCTATCTATCTGTCTGTCTGTCTGTCTGTCCGTCCGTCCGTCCGTCCGTCCGTCCGTCCGTCCGTCCGTCCGTCCGTCCGTCCGTCCGTCCGTCCGTCCGTCCGTCCGTCCGTCCGTCTGTCTGTCTGTATGTCTGTCTAGCTATCGATTGATTGATTGATTGATTGATTGATTGATTGATTGATTTGAATGGCCAGCCAGGTTCATCGCAGTAGATACAATGCGCCAATCTTCTTTCTTACGCCAGGATATGAGATTCTCAGCTCAGTGCACGAGTATCTTAGCACTGAAGCGGATACTAGTGTGTACACCAGAATCTGACTGGCACCTTGCCGTCTTGACAGACGATAGTTTGTAAAATATTATTATATTAGAGTTATACCTCTCCATAACACAAAGCCTAGGCTGAATTTGGAGACCATGTGTTGCCCATGCAGCATGATCCCTCTCTCGGCCTATCTAGTGTACTCCAGAGAAAAGGTAACACCAATACGTCTGGAACAAGACAAGCTGCAGAAGCTGCCGGATCAGCAAAGCAATGATCTAACAGTCCGCCTGTCGGAGCTTCGAATATAGACCAGTTGTCAACCAAGGCTTAGGGCCTGGTCTGCCCTGCCACGACATTCAGTCTTTAGGTTGCATTTCCTGGCACTAGGATAAGGCTTGTACCCTCCCAAATTGCGTTCCTCCGCCCGAAGCCGTTGGCACAATGTGGGGTGTCGGGTTTGGTAAGCGCCGCCCAACATTCGGCGCTAACAGAAGCAGGTAGTACCGTCTACTGTCATACGGTAGCTCAGTCATATCTAAGACCTGACCCCAGAATAACTCATGCTATAAATGTATAATGGGGATTTATTCACTTAATTGTATATCTTATCCATGACAGCAACTAACATAACTGTTTACTTTGTTTTTTGCGCACTCTGGCTTTGAACTCAAGCGTAGACCATAAGCACTATTTATATTAGCATTTGACTGATTTTTGCGTGTGTGTTAGCTTTCCCTATTACCAGTGTCCTTCGCCATCAGGCTATCCCACTCCGACTTCAGAGGTTCTTGTAATTTACGTCCCTAAGTCAAAGACGAGAAGTCAACATTTTATTCCAACTGACCGGTGTAGGGGTTGAACCCCGTACCTCAGCACACCGGATGTTTAAGAACGAGCGCTCTTATCCATTTTGTCATGTTGACATCCTAATTGTACGTTGCACACAGGACCTCGTAGTTTTGCACCCTTATCTGACAAGACTAGACATCGGATTCACTACCCAGACATCCATAACTTGAATAACCTCTTCAGCTGTCTTCCTTTTTAAACATCCACAGCGTGATTATTACGCGCTACTTCTCCAGCTAGAAAATGACGCAGTATCTCTAGGCCAATCCGATCCACCCACTCCTGTCCAGTCCTCCCAGAGCCCAGCTTTCCCTCTTTCCTAGCGCACGTACTGTAACAGTAAAGTAAATAGTTTAGTTTAGTGGACGGTTCAACATAACGGTACACGGGTGTAACCCATAAGTGCTCCGTTCTACTCCTAACTGAAGCCTGAGTCCGGAGAAACTCAGCTCAGCGCACGAATTCCGTAGCACCAGCGAGGATCCTGAAATACTTTGCGTAGATTTTTAACTCGAAATTTGGCCCGGGCAGAGCAGTTAGGCTACGTTTTTTTTCGATTTCCAACTGCCAATTGATTTTTTTACGTGCTCAACAATACACACGGGCGTCCGATCTCACTACCCAAAGACCAAGGGAAATTTTATTACTAGAAGTCCACGTGAAAATATCCCGCTCCTCAACGGGGCTTGAACCCGGGACCTCCAGCACTCGAGACGGACACCATACCTCGGCACCACTCACCCCCCCCCCCCAACAGTAAAGTAAAGGACACTTTTTCACGTATTTGGTATATGATGTTCGTCCTATATCTCTAAAACAAGCGGCACTCGACGGATTATATGATGTTCATGACGCCGGCCGCCTTTAATTTCCCGGACATTTTATCGTACCTCTTTGAGCCTGGCTGGAACTCGGAGCACGAAACCATCTAATCGACAGGCAAGCAACCTCCTTCGCCACCGCTAAAACGAATTCTAGCCGAGAAATAAATCCCCAAGTACTTTCAGGGATTGGCTGTCGCAACCCTGTTAAAACTTCTTATTTTTATTTTAAGGGTCGTTATTTATGCCAATAGCCTGTTTTCATAACGCTGATAAATTTCGCTGACCGATTTTTGCACTCATAAGTACGTGTCTGACATATTGCGTAACTTATTGCGAAAACTGACAGGAATGGTGCAGAAATCATAAGGCATTTTAATTTTCACAACAAGACGAAATACATTTCCATTCCACTTGATGTGGGAAAATTGATTTTGTAAATTAAATTAACGTGAGCTTACATTTATATATATATATATATATATATATATATATATATATATATATATATATATATATATATATATATATATAACGTGTGTGTGTGTGTGCGTGCGCGCGCGTGCGTGCGCGTGCTTCATAGATTATACCAAGGCATTTGATTAAACAAAAAACATGATGGACTAATTAAATTATTGGAAGATATCAACATTGATGGGAAATATCTCAAAATAATAATAAAAATATTTATTTTAACGAAATAGCAGCAATTAAAATAGGAAATAAAGAGGGCAATTATAAACAAATAAAGCTAGGAGTACGACAGGGATGTGTTGTGTCACCAGATCTCTTCTCCCTCTATAGCGAAGTAATAATGAGAGAGATCGAAGAGGAGCTGTGAACACTAATTGGAGGTTACAATATGAACAATATACGCTGTGCAGATGACATAGCATTGGTGGCGAATAATGCAAAAGATCTACATACTTTTGCATTAAAATCACCTAGTATTATTTTT
>JACEFZ010002101.1:190000-271971 GCA_014155875.1 Cepaea nemoralis
TTTGTAAAGCGGCAGAGGGGCACTTTGCATTCGGCGACAATACTGGATGGGTTGACAGAGCGATAATGTGTAGCCGAAAATTCTACTGGATGAGTTGATAGAGCGATACTGTGCAGTCGGAGATTCTACTTGATGGGTTGACACTGTGTAGTCGGCTGTCGAGCATGTAAAGAACAAAACGAATAGACATTGATGGAGTTACATGATAGCCTGCGCCACTCAGCGTGGATTACGATTAAGATCATGATGACTCTTGTCATTATTGTCCTTCTGTACTGTTATAAAAAGCCAGCTCCCCACAGACTAAAACTGCGGTCCCGTCACCTCCATTTACTGGGCTTAGGTCTTTCATAGTTAAGTTACGTCGGTGATTAAGGGGTAGAGAACGCGATTCGCAATCCCGCATCCCTCATGCGAAATCACTGCAGATGATTTGGAGGCATACTGTCTTGCGGTAATGTTTAACAATGGCATGAACATCGGTCGTTTATAAATCAATGGCAGACTACTGAACGTGAACTTACCTAGTACATCACAAAAAGCCACAATATACTGGAGTTAATTTCGACGTCCTGTACAGGCCATGCAATTAATTTTTCATGTATTACAAAACAAATCAATTGTAAACGTTTTTTTTTTACATCTGTATCTGACATTAGAAAACTAATAAATCGTTTCACATGACCACAAAACATCATGAATTATTGAATGATATTTGTGAAATAATGAGCATCAATCCGCTACCCATTTACGACCAAACGATTTTTGTGTGGTGATCTACAAGCAGTTAACAAAGCTGCTTATTCTATGTGCCGTATCTTGTATGTGTAGTTTTATCTTTTCCCGAAAAACCAGTCACGGGGGAAATTATATGGCCAATCGATAATGGCCGTAGACTATTGTGTGCGACGCCTTAAAATGAATACAAGTTGTTTGACGAAAAGATAGCTCGCTTCTACAACCATGGTCCGGGTAAAATCACGTCTTTCTACATTATGCTTTCTTTGGCATTGTTTTTAAGCGTGGAAGTATCTTTAGGTCTGCAGTGTTGTTGAGTTATTGTATCGTACGTTTTAAAGTGACTACAAGTTGACTGTGGGTGTTAGGATTCGGATCTTAAGCTAAAACTAGAGCATTGGAAATGTTGTTGTATGGTAAAATAAATTATATTATATGGTCTGTAAATATATATTTTCTCTGATGAGCTTGTTTCAACCGTTCTCCTCCCCTCTCTCTCTTCCCCCCCCCCCCCCTCTCTCTCTCTCTCTCTCTCTCTCTCTCTTTCTTTTTCTCTCTGTCTCTTCCTTCATGTTAGACGGGTCTGCGTGCCCAATTCTTAACCCTTTGAAAATAAAGTTTGTTCGTTCGTTCATCTCTGTCTGACTTAGTGTCTCTCTCTCTCTCTCTCTCTCTCTCTCTCTCTCTCTCTCTCTCTGTGACTCCCTCTGTCTCTGTCCCTTCATCTCTCTGTCTCTCTCAGTCTCTGTCTCTGTCTCTGTGTCTCTCTGTCTCCCTCTCTGGCTCTCACAGTAATTCTCTGTCTCTCTCATTGGCTCTCTCTCTCTCTCTCTCTCTCTCTCTCTCTCTCTCTCTCTCTCTCTCTCTCTCTCTCTCTCTGTCTGCCAACATTCTTTTCGGTTGAGTAAGCAATATGCATCATCTTTCTGGTTGCTTGGATTCTGATTTCTACTTGGTTCAATTATTGCTTCTTTTAAGTATATTGGTCTCATTATAGGCATATCTCTATTAGGTTGAAGTAGTCTTCTACGTCTCCACCTGAGCTAATAGATCTCATGTCGGTATCTCACTCTTGTTTATACTACGTCCAGTTGCCATCTTCCCCACGAAAGTTCACTGCAATAATCTCTACTATGCTCTCTCTCTCTCTCTCTCTCTCTCTCTCTCTCTCTCTCTCTCTCTCTCTCTCTCTCTCTCTCTCTCTCTCTCTCTCTCTCTCTCTCTTACCGTACTTAGCAGCAAACAATCTTCCACAAGAAATCAAAGACATCACTAATCCCTATACATACAATCGTAACCTATACCAACCTCAGTAATGTAATGTATGTACTACGTTTTAGTTCAAAGCGAGCGAAGGCCAAAAAAACCCTGATTAAAATAGCAAAGGGCAGAGAGGAGGGAAGGTACACTATCTAGAGCAGTGGTTCTCAACCTGTTTTGGCCCTTGCACCCCTTCACCATATGTTTAGAACGTCACACCCCCCCCCCTTTTCGTATTTCCTCCCCATAAACCCCCCACCCCCGGCCCTACACATTATACGTAAAAATGGAAGCTAAATTTAATAACACATACTAGAACAAGTCCAGACGTCTACATAAAACGTGATTTACGGGTCTACTTACGTTATAAGACGAGTTTTTAGAAAGGCGAGAAGTAAAGAACCTTAAAGCATGGAGGGAAAAACAATGTCAAGTAATCGGTACTTGTATTAACGCAATCTTGAAATAATCTTAATCTCTCCCCCCCCCCTCCCCCCCCCCCCCCCCCCCCACCATCTGGAAACCCTAAAATTCCCCCTGGGAGAGGGAGGGGGGTGGAATTCCCCACCGGTTGAGGACCACTGATCTAGAGCGATAATCAACAGGTCACAAATAGAATTGTGAAATGTCAAATTTACTCAACATTGCTTCATGTCACTGAAATCTGAACAATGAACACACAATAAGAACATCGAATTTAGGCCCTGAGATGAGGATATACTAAAGAATGTTGTTTTTATTTATTTATTTATTTATTTATTTATTTTGTTGCTCGCTTGCTTTGAAATCAAGCATAGTCAAAAACGTGCTAATACTGCTAGTTCACTGGACTGATTTTTGCGTGCGGACTAGCTTTCCCTCTTACCAGTGCCGCTCGCCATCAGGCGAACTAACTCCGACTTCAGAAGTACATGTAATTTACGTTCCCAAGTCGAGGACGAGAAGTCCACATTCTAGTCCAATTGACCGGTTTAGGGGTTTAACCCGCTACCTATACAAAAGAATATATCGTTTCACGAGAAAACAAAAGCGATCAAATACAGAGATTGTAGAGAGGCCAAGATTAAAATAGAGTTGATGACAGAAATTTAAAAAAAACAAAAAAGAGACACATTACAAGACATAAAAAACTGTCTGTGAACCTGAGGAATTTAGGCCGCCTGGCAGTCGCCGCGAACTGTGCAGGTTAGGATTTTCTTTTTGCCCCTGACAGAAAACAATCCCGCACCTTACCGAGGATTCGAACCCGGGTCTCCCGAAGGAGAATCCGGCGTGCTAAAATAACACTGGCATAAAAAGACTACCGTGGGGACAAGTAGAAAACAGGCGATCGAAAGGTAGACAACGACACAAACGGGAAGACAACTGAAAACTACTCGGAACAGGAGTCTGTCAGAGTGTACAATCAGTGCGAGAAACTGCTCTGGAGATCCATTTAGCCAACCTTCATTGTGGAGACGGCACTTCACTAACTGATCGTAAAATGTCTGCTCCATCCCAGGCAACCGAATAAGACGACAAAGTCTTACTATCGTTAATCAGATACTTCTAGACGTGTATTCTGTTTTTTTTTTGGTTTTTTTTGGGGGGTGGGGGGGGGGGGGGTGTTTAAAGGAGAGGTAAAAGCAACCTTCTGACTGCGAATTCTATGGGGGACATTTTGACAGTCTGCGCCAGTGGTTATCAAACCACAGTCTGCTTAAAACCCTCTTTTTAGATTGATGTAGTTTTGTAGCGGCCTGCCCTTTCTCCGTTGTTGCTGTTTAGTTACTTGCATGTCCTTTACAAGACGTCGCAGTCAATCCCGGCATGTTTTGGCTGTTTGTCACTTACTAGGCAAGTTTACTTTCAGTAGATTGCCATTGCTTTCTAAACGACCGATGCCCATACCCTTGTATGAAAAACCAGCACAAGGCGGTCTGCTTCCAAATCGTATGCAGCTGTGTTTCGAATGGGGTATCCGGGATTACGAACTGCTGTTAGTTGAGAGAAATCCACTTTACTATCTGTACTAAAAGAAAGGACTTCGTTTCTATGCCACGTGGCAAATTGTACAAGGTGTTAGGTCCAGTTTTACTTGACCAAACGTCACTTCATGGTATGGTCAATATCATCACGACCGCCCTGCAGCCCTGAAAAGTTTCCATTATATTGTTATAAATTATAACCAGGAGTCTTCACTGTTCGTATTGATTGATGTAAAGTTTTGTGATGTTAAAAGTGATATTGTTACATAAATTTAACATCAACTCTAGAGGATAGCAGAGTGTGACAGAGTGACAACACGCATCAAGTTTTCCAGAGTGAGGGTCCTTCTCTCTTGTATGCGGTGACTTCTCTGGCTCGCCTGACCCTCTACTGGAAAACCTTTTCTTATATCTATTAGAACCTTACGCAATGGCCTGACTCCTCCCCTAGGGAGTCTTATGAGTCATTTCAGGTTTTCTGTTGTAGTCGGTCTTATCGAATAGCGATATCTTTCTCCCTGTTCTGAATCTACCTCACCACAACCTAGGACCACCAGTCTGACAAGTAAATGCATTAGCCACTATTGGTCTCCCACTTTACAGTCCACTGTTTAGTAACTATTTATTAACCAATGTATTATACATTGAACTCTCATACGACTACGTAGTTTTAATTTCTTTACTAATTCTATACACCCATCAAGGTCGCCTCTGTGGCGATGGAGTTACGAACGCGGTTCATAAACCCGCATACTGCGTTCGAAATACAGCTGTGAGCGATTTGGCAGCAGACCGCATTGCGTTGGTTTCTATAAACTTGCCAAATAATCACAAACTGCCAACAAAGGCTGGGGATGTCTGCGACGTTTTGTAAAGGATATGCAACTAACTCTGGACAGTCTGTTGGCAATGAAGTATCCAACACGTGTAGAGGAAGCATTACCCAGCTAAGACTAACCCCTGGCAGTGTGTATGTCCTGTGCTGAATCATGACCCATTGTGTCCTAATATATCCCTCCGCTGATGTGAAGTTCCAATTTTGCACACCCCACTAGTTTCTTACCGACTCGGTGGCGACAGGATTACGGACGCAATTCGTAATCCCGCATACCGTGTTCGAAAAACTGCTGCATACGATTTGGCAGCAGACCGCATTTGATTGGTTTTCAAACAGTGGTATGAGTGTCGGTCGTTCAGAAAGCAGTGGCAAACTACTGAACGTAAACGTGCCAAGAAATCACAAAACAGCCCAAAAAATGCTGGGGTCGACTGCAACATCCAGTAAAGGATATGCAACTAACTGTTAACTAGTTTCTAACCTAGTAACTGGGTCTATATAGCTCAGCAGTACAGTTCTCGTGAAGATGGCACCGGGTCGGGAGAGAAATCTCAACACCACTTTAACCATAATAAATACAAGCATTTGTTCAGGGCTTAGACTGCCAGTAAGTCGGCACATCTGACTTCAGAGTTAAAGATCAGTCTTGAGAATTCAGCAGCTAATTCTATACCGAGCAACTCATAACTTCAATTGTTGCTCCATATCAGACATGTTTCGTAAGGAAACACAAGATAGCCGTGTTTAAAGATTGGTTTAAAAGTCCAGAGTGTCGACTTCGTGACCCCGGGATGTATCCCAAATGGCTCGGTCTCTTTCCGCAGGGCGGCCTGGTGGAAGCGTCGGAGAAAGCACGAACTAGCTCCCACCACGGAGTCTGGGGGAAAATTGCACTTGAGAACTGAACGACGTAGCCTGGAATCGAACCCACGACTTT
Organism: Cepaea nemoralis; assembly: GCA_014155875.1. NCBI lineage: Eukaryota > Metazoa > Mollusca > Gastropoda > Stylommatophora > Helicidae > Cepaea > Cepaea nemoralis. The sequence continues at coordinate 195,741 of JACEFZ010002101.1, forward strand.
CGGAGTGCAAGGCAACCCGAGGTAACCACTCCCCACGGAGACTCCCAGATGGCAGTGTTTTGATCAGTAAAGATGGTGTCTGTCAATATGGAGAGCCTACCGAACTGACATAGCATCAGTTGAAGGGGCTGAACTGTAAGGGGCTGAACTGTAAGGGGCTCGACATCATTACATTGGTAATATATCCCATATTGCTCTGTTCCTCTTATTATCCCATATAGCTCTGTTCCTCTGCTTATCCCATATAGTTCTGTTCCTCTGCTTGCCAGGTAGCTAACCGCCTGCCGAAAGCGTCACACATAACATACATTCCGTAGCTCTGGTAATGACCCCCAAAAAAAAGAAAACTGCACACGTTTGACGAGGTCGGCAAACAAACCCACGTCGTTATGAGCATGGGGCATACTACTTAACCACTTCACCACGGAGATCGCTCATGATGTGTATGAGTAATATTATTTCGGTAGGATTGTATCGACAAGATTGTACCAGTAACACCGTATCAGTAAGATGTGTACCAGTAAGACTGTATCAGTAAGACTGTATCAGTAAGACTGTATCAGTAAGACTGTACCAGTAAGATTGTTTCGGTAAGATTGTATGGGTAAGATTGTATCTTTAGGATTGTATCAGTGAGATTGTATCAGTAAGATATGTACCAGTAAGATTGTATCAGTGAGAAGTGTACCAGTAGGATTGCACCAATAAGATTGTACCAGTAAGAAATACAACCAGCTATCAGTAGCTGGTTGTGCTGTTTATCATTTCTGCAGCAATACTGGTTGGAGGTGGGTGTTTAACTGTTTATGTGCCGGGAAAAATTTTGTATACTTAGGACAGCGGAGTTTCGCCTGTCGATCATAAAGTGCTAACTCGACTTTTGATTGTCGTTTGGGGAAGGTTACGGGTATTCCCTATCAGAGGAGAGAAGTAATGCACCCACTTCCCTCCGGTTTGCCTGCGAGACATCCGTGGACAAGACGCAGTACCCGTTTAGCTCCCTCCCACACCCAGAGTAATGTGAAACCGCGGGAGGCCGTGGAGGATTGAGCTTGAAAGCAGCCGACAGACAGTTTTTCGATTATGGTCTCAAGTTCGATGACGGTAGTCAGAGGTTCTCTTTATAGGCACAATGGCTACCGTCGCCGACAAATATGATCATTGGGAAGAAAGAAAGTAAAGCAAGCTACCTTCTTAACAAATTCAGTGCCCCCCCCCCCCCCAAAGACGGTTTGGACCAAACAAAGCTAGATGGCCGTAAATGGGAGTAGGGGTGTGTGACGGTTATGATTTCATAGTTATTAATATGGTATCAAATATGTTGTGGTATAACGCAGTGACATTTCGGAGACATATGCGCCCATTGCAGATACGGTAAGTCACTTAAAGCGATTAATCATCCAAAGGCACTTAATCACTTAACAGACACTTCGATCTTCATGATTCGACAACTCACAAGGCAGCATCATCATCTTACAATTTTGCCATCAAGCGTCGTGAGGAGGAATAGTTGGCTCTCCAGCGCCCGATGGGTGGCACTGGATAGTCACACTGCATATTCGGGACAAAACCACAGGCCTGATCCAGGACTCTGGTGATTGTTTGATATGACGAACCATGATCGCCCATGCCCGTCGGGATGAGAAATAATGATGGCACGTCCCCTGTAGCTTCCCCAGTTCTTACCTGTTCCGAGGTCGCCCTGTAAGCAGCGATTTGAACAGAACCTTCAAAATCAATGTTTTTAGAGATTTCAAGATCGTTGCCACGGTTCTTCGTTGAGGCTTTCGTTGTGGCTTTTTTCTGTTTATGGAAGGTGGCTTTTCTGAGTCAAGCTCACTGTTGCATATTTTCTTTGGAGGTTGCTCATTGATGTCTGGACAACATGGTCGATCTATCAGAACTGAAATGTGCACAGCGAAGTGTAAATCAACAATAATTGGAAGTGTAATTAGTCGGCTTTGCCAGAAATCAATTAAAAGTTACAAAATCGACGTTGCGGATAGAAAAACTTCCTCGGTACATAAACAACACAAAGACACTGTTACAACTACATTTTAAAAATTACAAAACAATGGAGTCGTCTAACTTCTAGTATAATGAGCCACATCACGAAGATTTGGCTAAGAATCGTCATGCAAATAGTTGGGAAGTAAATACAACCCGGAATAGGAGAAGAACAATGTTGGTTCGTAGAATGCAAGGTAAATGCTGTATATGCTGAGAACATTAATTGAACGTTCCATAGAAGTAATCAAAGACCTACATCTTGTATTGACTACACACAGGCTTTCAATAAAGTAAGACATGTCAACATGATGGAGTTGCTTGTAGATCTAAAAATTGATGGGAAAGACCTTAGACTTTTTTTTTTTTAAAGGTAATGGAAACAAGCTGCCATTAAGATTTAGTTTAGTTTAGTTTAGTTTTATGGATCAACATCACGACACACGGGTGCAACCCATAAGTGCTCCTTTCTCCTCCTAACTGGAGAAACTCTAAGTCTGGAGAAACTCAGCTCAGTGCACGAACTCCGTAGCGCTGTTAGTCTACTCTTTTTCGATTTCCAACTGTCAAGGGATTTTTTACGTGCGCAACAATACACACGGGCGTCCGATCTCACTACCCAGAGACCAGGGGAAATTACTGGAAGTCCCGGTGGATTTTTAAAAAAATAAATCCTGGTCCTCACCGGGGCCTGAACCCGGGACCTCCAGCACTTTAAATGAAGTAGGTCAATATCAGTCTATTAAGAGAGGTGTGTTACAGGGATGTGTATTGTCTCCATATCTTTTTTCCCTAAACAGACTTTGGCTCTTTATGTCATATACCGCATATGTTGAGAACCACTGGTATATACTTGACCAAATCAGACTGCGTGCTACATTTCAAAACATCGGCTTGGGTGCAGCCTGGCAACTAGACACCAAAACCGTTATGTCTGGCCAGGAAATATCGCATTTCAAGACTGAGTTAGACGCAGTCAGTCCAGACTCTCTCCTTCTACACACCCCCTTTCCCACCCATATTTATTGACAGTGTTTCTTGTGGAATCTTCAAATTTAATAACATTTTAACGGGTAGACCTGTGCTGACGTAGTGGACGGAGTACTGGCTTGCACGCCCAATCTCTGCTTCAACATATATGTTTTCCCTCTGCAAAGTTTCCGAGTTCGACCCAGGTATAATGGATTCCTTGCATTTCTCTTGAAAGATTGGTTATGAGGAATGGGACTTGTCATGACATACTATAATATCTAACATTCTCTTCTATTTACTGGCAATTAAGGTTTTCATCAAACTTGCGTTCTTTAGTGTTAATTGCAAATGATTTCAGGAAATCATCTGGATAGACTGATTCGACGAGAAGTGAGCAGTCGGTCTCGACAACACTCAACGCGTAGAGGTAATTGCAATGGAAAGTGTATTCAGGTTACCATCAGATCCATCAGTGTGAGACTCTTCAGTTGCTGTTGAAGTAGGGAATTGAGCACCTGTGGGAATGTCCCGAAGGTTCTTGAACTCATACTCATGGTTATTCTGGATATCGTTCCATGTCCTGACTTTAGACTCAGTGGTCTCTTTTCAGTGTGTAACTTTCTGCTGAATTTTCTACTTCTTTAGAGATGCGTCTTCTTCTTCTTCTTCTTCTTCTTCTTCTTCTTCTTCTTCTTCTTCTTCTTCTTCTTCTTCTTTTTTTTTTTTTTTCTTCTTCTTCTTCTTCTTCTTCTTCTTCTTCTTCTTCTTCTTCTTCTTCTTCTTCTTCTTCTTCTTCTTCGTCTTCTTCTTCTTCGTCTTCTTCTTCTTCTTCGTCTTCTTCTTCTTCTTCTTCTTCTTCTTCTTCTTCTTCTTCTTCTTCTTCTTCTTCTTCTTCTTCTTCTTCTTCATTCTTCTTCTTCTTCTTCTTCTTCTTCTTCTTCTTCTTCTACTACTACTGCTACTACTACTACTGCTCCTACTACCACCACCACCACCACTACTACTACTACTACTACTACTACTACTACTACTACTACTACTACTACTACTACTATACTACTACTACTACTACTTCTATTACTACTACTTCTATTACTACTACTACTACTTCTACTATTACTACTACTACTACTACCATAACTACTACTACTACTACTACTACTACTACTACTACTACTATTACTACTACTACTACTACTACTACTACTACTACTACTACTACTACTACTTCTTCTTCTTCTTCTTCTTCTTCTTCGTACATCTTCAGATGCCAACCTGAATATATTTCCTGGGTTATGTGTCCATCTTGAAGTAGTAGAGGAGCCTGCGGGTGCCAGTGACCCCCAAGAGCCAAATCGATGGTAGCTCAGCTACTAATAGTGTCTTCCACATCGGACAGGTCAAAGGAGGGGGACCACACGAAGCGATACACAGACCCACCCACTGTCTTGTAGGTAGGCTGGCGATAGTCAATGGCTAAGAGGGGGGGGGGGGGGGGGGGAGTTTGTTGCATTTCCTTCACAGGACGTAGCAGTTAACTCCAGCATTTTTTGGCTGTTTGTAATTCCTAGGCAGGTATTTTGTTTTTTAGGTTCAGTAGTTTTCCATTGCATTCTGAACGACCGGCACTCGTACCATTGTAAGGAAATCAACGTCAGGCTGTGTACTTTTAAATCGCCCGCAGCTGTGTTTCCAACGCCACAGGGCCGGTGGCAAAGGAAAGCAAACCCACGAAACAATGCTATTCACTTGATAGTAGTTATTTATACATACAGAAGATCGCCAGTCATATCTGTGTACAGTTAGAGACATGGCAGTCTGGAGACATGGCAGTCTGGAGACATGACAGTCTGGAGACATGATAATCTGGAGACATGACAGTATAGAGACATAACAGTCTGGAGACATGAGAATCTGGAGACATGTCAGTCTGGAGACAAGACAATCTGGAGATATGACAATCTGGAGACATAACAATCTGGAGACATGATAATCTGGAGAAAGTGATGACAACCAGAGAGATCCAGGGTGTTGTAGACAGAGGCTGACAATGTTGGGTGGGTTGGCTGACAGACTCGGAAGCTGACGATCAGCAGTTAGAACATCTCAAGAATAGAACGGACAGTTAATTGTGGAGAAATATGAACATTTACGTCGTCCGGCATGGTCTAAGATGATGATGGTGATGATTATGATAATGTTGACTTTTCAAAATAAAACTAACGACACAAAAACAACAAACAAATTAAAGTAAATTATTTGAGATCATACATCTTTCCTGAAGCAACATATGGAAGTGATTCATGGACCATTTCGAAAGCACTACAGAAGAAAATGTGGACTTTCTAGCTTAAATGTTAGAGACAAATTCTTAGAATATCCTGAAAAACCAACAACAACAACAACAACAACAACAAAATACCGACATTCTATCAGATCTGACTTCGATGAACACTCACTCATAAACAGTAGCGTGTCTCGGGAACTGTCATGCTTGTTTCATATTGAAGGTCACGATCGCTGGGACAGAAAGTGATGGGAGGCGTGGGTTCTGGGAAAAGAAGCAGGGAAAAACCAGCGTGAAGAGGACGCAGTACATTGCAGACACCTGGGGTATGAGGGTGTGTAAGGCGGGAGAGCTAGCAAGAGATCCAGATATTTCTCGTGATGAGAGCGACGTTCTGCAAACGACCTGCTACTTGATGATGCTGATGATGGTGACGATAATAATAGTGATGATGATGATGATGATGATGATTTTTGGTGGTGGTGGTGGTGGTGGTGGTGGTGGTGGTGGTGGTGGTGACGACGATAATCATGGTAGTGATGATTATGTTGATAATGATGGTGACGATAATGATAGTGATGGGGAGGAATGATGATTATGATGGCGACGACGACGATGACGACGACGACATATACGATTATGATAGTGGTGGTGGTGGTGATGGTGGTGGTGGTGGTGGTGGTGATGATGATGACGACGACGACAACGACGATAATGATAGTGGTGGTGATGGTGGTGGTGGTGGTGGTGGTGGTGATGGTGGTGGTGATGACGACGACGATAATGATAGTGGTGGTGGTGATGGTGGTGGTGGTGGTGGTGGTGGTGGTGATGATGACGACGACGACAACGACGATAATGATAGTGGTGGTGATGGTGGTGGTGGTGGTGGTGGTGGTGGTGGTGGTGATGATGACGACGACAACGACGATAATGATAGTGGTGGTGGTGGTGGTGATGGTGGTGGTGATGGTGGTGGTGGTGGTGGTGGTGGTGGTGGTGGTGGTGGTGGTGATGGCGGTAATGATGATGATGATGGTGACGATAATGATAGTGATGATGATGATGATGATGATGATGATGATGATGATGATGATGATGATGATGATGATGATGATGATGATGATGCACTATCAACATCATTATTATCATCGGTGATGATTATACTTGTAATGCTTTCATTTCCGTCCTCGCGTGTTTCCAGGGCAGCTAAGGAACGCAAAGAATAGTGTCCCGCTGTGCTTTACCAAGCGTGTGGTAATCGGTGCCCAAGCAGGGCTGGAGTGAGCCTGGCTATCCTTTCTCATAGAAAACCGTAGCTGCAAAATCCATGCAATCATTAGCATATCTTCAGGAAATAAAATTAAAATAAACCAGCCGGCCCAGATGAAAGGAAGTTTTTCTCCTAGAAGATTACATAAAAAGTGTGCGGGGAAGCGAATTAGGCACGGATGAATGCTACTGGAAATACCTGGGATGAACTATTAGAGATAGCAAAGGAAGGCCAGATTTGTCGTGGGATGGCTAAAAGTTTATGCTCCAATGGGTGACAACAGGAAGAAGAAGAAACTTGTTAAAATAAATTACTAACAGTTCCACGTGATGTGACCCCAGATGACATTGAATTATGTTGTGGTTGAATTAGATTGACCTAGTTTTCGTTGCCCAGTGGGAAAATACTTCGGGATAAATTTGTGTATTTTTCTTTTAGGAGGTTAAGCTACTAAAAGGAGATTAACATTTAGAACAAATATGTTCAAGGGTTCACACTTCACCAGGGGATTACTTGCCTCGAGCAAACTGACCTCCTGGCCTGTCAGCCATTGCTCTTGTCTCTCATTCCAAAGAGAGAAAATATATCACAAACACCAACGCATACGTACTTATTTGTGCAAGCATAATCCGTTGTTTTCTTCTTCTTCTTCCTTCTTCTTCTTCTTCTTCTTCTTCTTCTTCTTCTTCTTCTTCTTCTTCTTCTTCTTCTTCTTCTTCTTCTTCTTCTTCTTCTTCTTCTTCTTCTTCTTCTTCTTCAACGACGCCATCAACCCATGTCCATACAATAGCATTCTATTTTACCTCTACTCTTATCTCTGTACTGAATGTATGTCCCATAAGAAAATCAATGTTCCCCTTCTAATGGCTATGTCCCCAGAAAGCCTAGCGTTGTATAACAGAGCCCTGTATTCCCATAATTCCTGGTTTGGAGAGACTGGTCTGGCATTTTTGGACTCTCGTTTTGAACTTGAGCGTTGTCCACGTTGAACTTATTTTGCGCGTGGGCTTGCTATTCCTATTACCAGTGTCCCTCGCCATCAAGCGAACCCACGCCGACTTCATATGTACTTGTAATTTACATCATCAAGCCAAGGGCGAGAAGTCGACATTTTAGTCCAACTGACCGGTGTGAGGGTTGAACCCGCTACCACGGCATCAGCACACCGGAAGTTTATAAACGAGCGCTCTTATCCATTGAGCCAAGTATGAAATCGGATATCTACTTATATGCGCGTGCCTTTTCCCCGCTTCAACAGTAGCTTTATAGCTCAGAATAGAAATCCATAGCGCAAGATCGATAGGTCAGACATGCTGAGTGCCAGCTGGGTCTTTGTTTAAGTATCGATTCAGGAGAAAAATAATATCCCAGACGACTTACGATTTCTAGCCATTTTCAAGGGTCAGTTTCCTGTATTCTCTGTGAGCGAGTGGAATATATAGGTTTAGAATTCTGGTGTAGTTAGGAATCCGGGAAGCTACATGGAAGAGATGTCATGCGAAGATTAAAAGTTGAGTTATTTCCGCCTGAACAATAGACAACACCGTCTGCCCTCATTGCAACAGATATGTCCGGGTTCAGGTTGGTTTCATAAGATGCACCCGAACCCGCTCTATGATTCACAGATGACAGTGCGGTCCTTTTCAATAACGATGGACAAAAAATACTAGGTATAGATCAGTTCCAGTGTGGCATGGATCCTGCATGGGTTTCGGGGTCTGCAGCCCCCCCCCCCCCCCCCCCACCAATTACAGAACCTCCAGAGATGAAGGCTCTTCTTCCTTGTTCATCTGTCGATGGGGGAAGGGAGAAGGGTGTTTCAAACTTAACCTCAGAGATACCATGATATCATCATCATGTGCCGTGTTAGCTAGCGTATACGTGCATGCATCTCAACGCGGTCTCTGGTATCAATCCACTGATAATATGTCTCCCATCCCACCGTCCTAGTCCATACAGTAGCAGTTCTCAATGTCTTCCCCTGCCTTTTCTACCGCCGATCTTCCCAATTGTCACGATGTTTTCCAAAACCTCTCTTCTTATTATATGACCAAAGAACGCTGTTTATTTCTTTCTTATACAGGTACATAATCCTCTACTTCCTTTAGCTTTACCGTGGAAGTCAGATGACTGAATAGATAAGAGCGCTCGCTCATAAACTTCCAGTGTGCTGATATAAGGTAGCAGGTTCAATCCCTACACCGGTCAGTTGGACTAAAATGTTGACTCCTCGTATTTCACTTGAGGACGTAAATTACAAATACCCCAGAAGTCGGAGTGGGTTCGCCTGATGGCCAATGACACTGGTAATAGGGGAAAGATAATTCACACGCAAAACTCAGTCCAGTGCACGAGAAGTAGTAGCACGTGTATGGACTACCCTGGAGTTAAAGCGAGTGAACGCAACATATTTTTTTTTTTTAATTTAAAAATAAGCTTTTTCCCAGCATTTACTGTTAGTTATTCTGGCAGTCCAGGGTTCGTCTTAGAAACCACATTTCAGTTGCCTGAAAGCTCAAAGGTACGTGTCCCCGCTTTCAGAATATATGTGTAGAACTATAAGGATTGCTTCTTTTAGACAGATTCCATTTAAGATAATTGACACAATCTACCCGTGGGTAGTTTTTCTTTCCTACCAATTTTGCCAGGACCTTGTGTTCCGCTCTTGCTAATTCTAAATACCGTAGGATATTTAACCTCCACAAGCGTGCATACTGAACCTCCTGTTTTTCGCTCTTATTCGAGAGGGATAGGTATCTGGTCGCATTATGTAAGAGATCAAGAGGGTGTGTTGTATCATTTGAAACTAGCGGTTCTTGTTGAAATACCCAGCCTATGCTGGGATTCAAACCCGGTAACTCCTGATCGTAAGGCGGAATTTATGACTGCTTAGTAAGATTGTGATTACTCTTAAGTAATCTAATTACAGTGGGTTCGATCAGTGGAATATACTCTCGTGTGTATGTGTGTTTGTGTGTGTGTGTGTGCTCGCTTGGGTGCGTGTGTGTATGCGCGGTTGCGTGCATGTGTGTACGCGAGCTTTCGAGTGTGTGTGACTTTTTCCCCTGTCATTGGTTAGTTTTATATTGGTCTTTATAGCCACTAATTTAGCTTTAATAACGCTTGTTAATAATTTACCTTTAAAATTTAAAAAGAACAAGCGAGAACTCTGGTACAAAAACAGCTTGGTGAGGCAGCCGAAAAGGCCTCGTGCTGGCTGTGGAATAGCAGAAACATGGATTGGAACATGTCTCCAAACTAGTATGGTTAAAGTGGTAACTGCAGAGCGACTAACAATCTCTCAACTAAGAGCAAGAACTTGCACTGTCTCGTGTCGACTCCATAGCCTCCCCTCCGAGAGAGGGTAGTACATCTAAGTACAGGACTACTTGGTGGGGCAATCGCCGAAGGCAAGCAGTCGTCAAATCATGCAAATGTCGGCCGAAGTCCAACCTCCATACCAGTTGTCCGTAAGTCGCACTCAGCTGCAAAAATCAAGAGGTGGGTCGAGAAACCTAGAGGAAGAACCGGCTTCCTAGTAGATTGCGGCGCCGGGAACGGGTCGCGAAAAAGGAGCATGGCAACGGAGACGAATGGGGGCGATAGAGGCCGTGCTGGGGAAGACGCTGACTCCCCAAGTCCACATGTGCTAAGGTAGTGTGAGGACACGAACACTGGCTGCACAGGCTCTCCTCACTGAGAGGGGGGAGGCTTGAAAGTGGACATGTTCACAGCTAAGGGACAAGCACAAACAACAAGGACAAAGAAATCGACCGAACGTCTCGCACGGCAGGGAAAAGCCGCCCAGAGTCATGACCCAGACGGGCCCGCCCCTAGAGAATGTTAAGTAGGTAAATGGCCCGAAATATTCGGGGAACTGGAACCCCTTCTGATGATCAGAATACCCCTACCGTGTTTGCTCCGCTGCTGAGTTTTATCACTAACCTTCAAACTATATCGATATATGAGAATTCAAAGAGAATGAAAATAGTGTATCAAACAATGGACAAATTGTATTCTCTGTGTTGAAAATTTATTCTGTTTATCTGTTGCAGGATGTAGTCCACTCACTTCAAGAAAAGCTAAATATCACTTGCACGCACCACTTCAGTTTGGTTCTGCAAAATATGAAAAGTAACGTACCTGGCAAGATGACCTTGTTACCAGAGCACGAGACCTTGGCAGAGGTGAGAGGGTAGTTGTTTTAAGTGTTTGTGATCGTAGAGCAGGCCTCACTTCAACTTTGATTGTTTTGTTTTTTTGTTTTTTTTATCTGAACTTTTTCTTAAGTAAACTTTTATTTTGAATTATGCCCATATTTCAGTTAGAAAGTCTGTATCTGATACTTTTGACCTCTCTCGCCTGTTTATTCTGTAGCCTGCCAGTTAGGCTACTTACTAAACAAGAGAAGCAGGGGGTGCCAGAGAAAGATCAATGAGCAAAGCTGAAACCGTTGGGCAGCAAATAAAGGTATACGCAACGTAATCTTCACCAAAATATCAGATGACAGAAAGGATTGGGGAGTCGCGATCGTCGATGTCAGATCCAGATAAGGCACCCAAGGAGGGGTGTAACGAAGGCGTAAGAGAAAGAAGAATGCAGAGGAGGAAATGAAGAAGAAGGTTGGAGAAGAAAGAGGAGGAAGAAGAAGACGAAGTTGGAGGAAGAGGAGGAGTAGAAAAAGAAGAAGAAGATGATCATAATGATGAAGAAGAAGAATCAGCTGCAATGGCACCACAATTAGGCTAACTAAAGGAAGACAAAGAAAAGTAGAATTAGTAAGAACGAAGACAAAGAGATAATATTTTACTATATCAAAAGTATATGCAGACATTCTACAAGATCGTTGAAGAAAACTGGCTCACAAACATCACCGTGTCTCGAAAACTTAAATACTCCAGCCATAATAGATGGCACAGTGGCTTGAACACTGAAATACTCTAGCCATAATAGATGTCACAGTGGCTTGAACACTGAAATACTCTAGCCATAATAGATTTTTCATTGGCTTGAAAAGAACAGTGATGGGAGCCATGGTTCCTGGAAGTAGACTCTTGGGTCCACCAACACGAAGGTGACATGGGACCCCAAAAAAAAACAAAGAAAGAAAGAAAGACCAGACGATAGCCAAAATAAACCAGACAGAAACAGCTGTAAGAAGATCTTCATGTGTTACGGATACCTTGGACTGCCAGAGTAACTAGCACCGATTGTCAAATGAAAGTATATTTGACTTCCATAAATTTGATAGTAATTTAGTCATAAAATTGGTGTTGGATAATTTTCAGATTTTTAAAGACATTGTACAGGAAGAATTGTTGGTGAGGACGGGAAATGGCTACCTCACTTCATTATGCAGCGGCTTATATGTAACTATAAGAAAGATACAAACAGAGTTCTATGACCATATAATGAGAAGACAGGCACTGGAAAACGTCTTAATTTCTGGAAAGATCGTGTGAGAAGAGACAAAACAGATAGACTGTGTGAGAAGAGACAGAACAGATCGACTGTGGGAGAAGAGACAGAACAGATCGACTGTGGGAGAAGAGACAGAACAGATAGACTGTGGGAGAAGAGACAGAACAGATCGACTGTGTGAGAAGAGACAGAACAGATTGACTGTTGGAGAAGAGACAGAACAGATCGACTGTGGGAGAAAAGGCATCGGCAGATCGAATGTTGGAGAAGAGACAGAGGCAGATTGATTGTGGAAAAATAGACAGAACAGATCGACTCTGGGAGAAGAGACAGAACAGATCGGCTTTAGAAGAAGAAACAGAACAGATCGGCTTTAGGAGAAAAGACAGAACTGATCGGCTTTAGGAGAAGAGACAGAACAGGTCGGCTTTAGAAGAAGAGACAGAACAGGTCGACTTTAGGAGAAGAGACAGAACAGATCGACTCTGGGAAAAGAGACAGAACAGATCGACTGTGTGAGAAGAGACAGAACAGGTCGACAGTGGGAGAAGAGGCAGAACAGATCGGCTTTAGAAGAAGAAACAGAACAGATCGGCTTTAGGAGAAAAGACAGAACAGATCGGCTTTAGGAGAAGAGACAGAACAGATCGACTGTGGAAGAAGAGACAGAACAGATCGGCTTTAGAAGAAGAGACAGAAAAGGTCGACTTTAGAAGAAGAGACAGAACAGATCGACTCTGGGAAAAGAGACAGAACAGATCGACTGTGTGAGAAGAGACAGAACAGGTCGACAGGGGGAGAAGAGACAGAACAGATCGGCTTTAGGAGAAGAGACAGAACAGATCGGCTTTAGGAGAAGAGACAGAACAGATCGGCTTTAGGAGAAGAGACAGAACAGATCGGCTTTAGGAGAAGAGACAGAACAGGTCGACTGTGGGAGAAGAGACAGAACAGATCGACTGTGGGAGATGAGACAGAAAATATCGATTGTGGGAGAAGAAACAGAGGCAGATGGACTGTGGGAGATGAGACAGGACAGATCGAATGTGGGAGAAGAGACAGAACAGGTCGACTGTGGGAGAAGAGACAGAACAGATCGGCTTTAGGAGAAGAGACAGAACAGATCGGCTTTAGGAGAAGAGACAGAACAGATCGACTTTAGGAGAAGAGACATAACAGGTCGACTGTGTGAGAAGAGACAGAACAGGTCGACAGTGGGAGAAAAGACAGAACAGATCGGCTTTAGGAGAAGAGACAGAACAGGTCGACTGTGGGAGAAGAGACAGAACAGATCGGCTTTAGAAGAAGAGACAGAACAGGTCGACTTTAGGAGAAGAGACAGAACAGATCGACTCTGGGAAAAGAGACAGAACAGATCGACTGTGTGAGAAGAGACAGAACATGTCGACAGGGGGAGAAGAGACAGAACAGATCGGCTTTAGGAGAAGAGACAGAACAGATCGGCTTTAGGAGAAGAGACAGAACAGATCGGCTTTAGGAGAAGAGACAGAACAGGTCGACTGTGGGAGAAGAGACAGAACAGATCGGCTTTAGGAGAAGAGACAGAACAGGTCGACTTTAGGAGAAGAGACAGAACAGATCGACTGTGGGAGAAGAGACAGAACAGATCGATTATGGGAGAAGAGACAGAACAGATCGACTGTGGGAGATGAGACAGAAAAGATCGATTGTGGGAGAAGAAACAGAGGCAGATGGACTGTGGGAGATGAGACAGGACAGATCGAATGTGGGAGAAGAGACAGAACAGATCGACTGTCAGAGAAAAGACAGAACAGATCGACTGTGGGAGAAGAGACAGAACAGATCGAATGTGGGAGAAGAGACAGGGGCAGATCGTATGTGGGAGAAGAGACAGAGGCAGATCGTATGTGGGAGAAAAGACAGAATAGATCGACTGTCGGAGAAGAGACAGAACAGATCGACTGTGGGAGAATAGACAGAGGCAGATAGACTGTGGGAGAAGAGACAGAGGTAGATCGACTGTCAGAGAAGAGATAGAACAGATCGACTGTGGGAGAAGAGACAGAACAGATCGACTGTGGGAGAAAAGGCATCGGCAGATCGAATGTGGGAGAAGAGACAGGGCAGATTGATTGTGGAAAAAGAGACAGAACAGATCGACTCTAGGAGAAGACAGAACAGATCGACTCTGGGAGATGAGACAGAAAAGATCGATTGTGGGAGAAGAAACAGAGGCAAATGGACTGTGGGAGATGAAACAGGACAGATCGAATGTGGGAGAAGAGACAGAACAGATCGACTGTCAGAGAAAAGACAGAACAGATCGACTGTGGGAGAAGAGACAGATCAGATCGAATGTGGGAGAAGAGACAGGGGCAGATCGTATGTGGGAGAAGAGACAGAGGCAGATCGTATGTGGGAGAAAAGACAGAACAGATCGACTGTCGGAGAAGAGACAGAACAGATCGACTGTGGGAGAATAGACAGAGGCAGATAGACTGTGGGAGAAGAGACAGAGGCAGATCGACTGTCAGAGAAGAGACAAAACAGATCGACTGTGGGAGAAGAGACAGAACAGATCGAATGTGGGAGATTAAATAGGGGCAGATCGTATGTGGTAGAAGAGATACAAGCAGATTGATTATGGGAGAAGAGACAGAGGCAGGTGGACTGTGGGAGAAGAGACAGAACAAATTGCCTATCGGAGAAGAGACGGAGACATCGTATGTGGGAGAAGCGACACAAGCAGATCGACTGTATGAGAAGAGACAGAGGCAGATGGACTGTGGGAGACGAGAAAGGCGCAGATCGACTGTGGGAAAAGAAACCGAGACAGACCGCGAGAAATGGTACTGAATGGATGGAGACGGTTGCAGGGATGAACATCATCATCAAGATATATCCGGAACGCCAAGGAATGAGATCTGCGGAAATACATGAACACGTTCGCCAAGTGGCAGGGCACACGATGATGATGACATCCTTATCATAGATTTTGTTTCAGGAGTGCCCACGGTCTCAAATAAAACTCCCCCTGATCATTTCAATTTCATCTGCATTTTCATTTCCACGCGAACTATAGAGGACTCAATTCTACCGTAGAACTATTTCTTGTCTTATGGACAGCATACTGATATTGTTTTGTTTCTTGGTCTTGCGCTGGTTTTCATGCCTTGCGCTGGTTTTCATTCAATGTAATGAGTGCCGGATCATTCAGAAAACATAGGCAAAATACAGAACGTAAACTTGCCAAGAAATTACAAACAGCCAAAGAATGCTGAAGTTGACTTTGATGTCTTGTAAAAGATATACAACTTTTTGTTTTGTTTCGTTTCTTTGATGAATATTGTGTTTGTGGATCAGGAAAAGGCTTTCGATAAAGTAGACAGATATAAATTATGGACCATTCTTGAAGACTGTGGGATAGAAGGGCAACTGTTAGAAAACATCATAGCCATGTACCACTCGAGCCAAAGTGCAGTAAGAACACAAGAAGGTATATCAGATATGTTCACAGTCAATACAGGAGTGAGACAGGGATGTGTGCTCTCTCCCCTGCAATTCAATATCTACATGGACAGAATTTCCAAAGAAGCAAGTCTCGACAGAACAGATTCAGAAAATTTAGAACTCTTTACTCCAGATGAAACAACTGACCCACAAGGAATAAATGAACTTCTATTTGCAGACGATCAGTGCCTGTTTTACAGCGATGAGGGCAGACTACAAAATCATATTACTAATCTGAGTTCAACCTGCAGCAGATACAATATGAGTATAAACACAGCCAAAACCGAAGTAATGCAAGTTAGCAGATCGCCAGGCCCACTAAGTATACAGATAAATAACACACCTCTGAAACAAGTTAAAGAATTCAAATACCTTGGAAGTATGATCACAGAAGATGGCAGATTGGACAGAGAAATTGAAATCAGATGTCAAAAAGCTAGTGCACTTACATATCAACTATCACCCTTACTGAAGCATCCAAACATACCCATGTCCGCAAAACGACAGATAATAAACAGCATATTCACACCAACCCTATGCTATCAATCTCAAACCTGGACTTTATCCAAATTACACCTTCGCAAAATCAACACCTGCGAAATGAGATGCCTGAGGAGAGCTGCCAACTTAACAATCCGAGACCGAGTAAGAAATGCTACTATCAGACAGACTGTGGGATCAACACCTTGTGCCACATTTATTGAAAGACAGAAGATCAAGTGGTTTGGCCATGTCGTTAGAATGCAACATCAGCAACTACCATCACTGGCCTTACATCAAAGATCATCTGCGACGAGACCACGAGGACGTCCAAGAATAAAATGGATTGACGACATCAGAGACATTGTACAACCACACGGAATGACACTATCCAGTGCCGTCCACCGGGCGCTGGAACGCAAATTATTCCTCCCCACGACGCTTGACGGCAGTAGTGGAAGATGATGATGATGATGATGATTCGGTCTTTATTATGACCTTGTCTTGTGTGGCTTTGTATTGCATATGTTTATTGTTTGACTATTGTATGTCCTGTACCAATTATTAGAAATTTAATTGGGATACACAGTTACTGTTATGGAACTGTGAGAATATAGTGGTTAGTATTTGCTTACGAAGTCGGTGGTACTGGATCAGTCTCCAGCAGTAGTGTAGTTTTTTTTTCCTGATCAGTCAAGCTCTCGGGTTAATTCAGCCTCTTAAAAATGTTTGGTCTCTTTTTCTTCCGCCCTTTATTATATCTCCTTAGGAGGTCAGAATGGCCGAATACATAAGATCGATCGTTCTTAAACATCCGGTGTGCTGATGCCGATGTATGGGGTTCAATCCCTGCACTGGTCAATTTGACTAAAATATTAGCTTCTCGTCCTTGACTTTGGGATGTAAATTACAAGTACCTAAGACGTCGGAGTGGGTTCGCCTGATGGCAAGGGACACTGGTAAATAGGGAAAGCTAATCCACACGCAAATTCAGTTCACGGAACTAGAAGTAGTGGTCCGTGTATGGAACTACTCTTGAGCGAACACCAAAATAAAAATCCACCCTCTTGGAGCGGAAGGCCTCGCCAACTCACGATAAGCCGTCGTATCTTTTGTTATCTTCTGCAGCTTCTTCCATGTTCTCCCTTTATTATTCTTCTTCTTCTTCTTTCGTTCGCCTGAAATATGCTTATAACTGCAATGTTGTCTCTTGTATGAATCCAACAGTCTTTTTTAGTTCATTCAGCGGTCCATAGAGTTTATCTTCCACTGTTGTCTCTCTAGGCCAGAAGGTTCGCCTGGATATGTTGTAGTTTGGGCAATCCTGGAGTATGTGCTCTGCTGTCTGCGACGCCAAACCACATGTGCACATGGCTGAGTCATCAATCTTGAATTTTGTATACATGTGGTTGCATAATCTATTGTGTCATGTTCTGAGGCGCAGAAGAATGACCTGTTCTGGTCTGTCCATAACGTGGTAGTCGTCTTGAGTAAGGTTTGGTGGCCTTCTGACTGATTTGGTCATTCTTTTCTTTTGGTGGTATTCATTAATATCTCTAATTCCACGGTGATTCACTGGCACAGGGTCATTATGGGGCGATCCTTTGCCTTGAAGTTGGAATCGCGACTATCTTTAATTCTGTTCTCCATGTGTTTTAGGTTTCTCTCTATTTCGTTTGCTCTCCCTCTGTTTCATTTGATCTGTGGGTTCTAAAAAGGGGGCTTTCTATTTGCACAATTAGCAGGTATTCTCAATTCGTGTTTTATCCACAGCCAGCGGCTCTTTGCCTCGCTTCTGGATTCGCCGTAATCTCTATAATTTTCTCCCTACGTGATTATGTCACTTTTATTTTAGTCCTTCTTTTCTACGCATACACCAGTTAATGACTGTTTGTAGTTTATTAGAAATTCTGTTAGTCGTTCTCCGTGTTTTGAATCCATAAATAAGTATTGGATTTAATGCTAGTTAAATATTCTAAGTTTGCCACTGGTGTTAACTTCTTTTGACTTCCACAAATTTCGCAGTGCCTCATAAAATTGGCTTTGGATAATTTTCAGATTTCTAAAGGAATTAAACAGGGAAGAACTGTTGGCGAGGAAGGGAACTGGTTGCCTCAGATTATTATGCAGTAGCTAAGAATATTTGAATGTCTAATACTTTACATCACAATGGCAGTATCTGCGAGAGGAAGTCATTAAGAACATGAATTTTATGATTAACTTTTTTACAATAGTGCGAACCAGAAATTGTGGTGTGTTTCATATATATATATATATATATATATATATATATATATATATATATATATATATATATATATATATATATATATATGATATTATATATATATATATATACGTGATTTCCCCTATCAGGCAACTCACTTGGTCCACATGTCCCCGAGCTTGTTGATGCCTTCTAGGAAAAATCTTTTAGGTGGGCCTCAACCCAGTTTTGTACTGCTTTCATTACCTCGTTGTCATCTGCAAATCTCTGACCCCACAAGTGTTCTTTCATTTGTTAAAACAAGTGAAAGTCCGATGGCACCAAGTATGGACTGCGTGCTTGTTATTTCAAGACCACAAATATCAGAGCACATAGTGTATCCACCGTATGCGCAGCTGTATGAGGGCGGGCGTTGTCGTGCAGAAACAATACTTCTTTTGAGAGAAGTCTTCGGCGCCTCGATCGTATCGCTGACTTCTGTTTGTTCCATGGCATATCAGTTTCACCCAGTTCCTGGAAATGCCAAAGTATAGAGCCTTGATATCACAAGAGATTATCATGATTTCTTTTTCCTAAACGGAGACAACGGGTGTTTCCACTGCATTGACTGCCTCTTACTCACGGATTTGTAATGATGCACCCAAACCGCCCCGGTTGCATTTAATGAAGAAAATTAACTCATTCTCGATGTCGTGAACGTTTGTGATCATCGGAAAGCTGTCTTGAGCCACATCTGCTACACACTTTCCTATAACCGAGGTCATCATGAACAATTTTGTATACAGCACAATGACTCATGTTATAATCCACGTCTGTTTCATCAATAGCGAGTCTCCTGTTGGAATGGACCAACTAGTCCAGTGGTTCTCAACCTTTTTTGGCCCATGCCTCCCTTTGTTCAGAACGTCATTCGAATGTCCTCCCTATAAATCCCCCCCTCCCCCACCCATACACAGTATACATAGAAATGGAAGCTAAATTTAATAACACATAATAGAACAAGTCTAGACATCTACATAAAACGTGATTTGCGGGTCTACTTACGTTATAAAAAGAATTTTATTAGGGTGAGCAGTACAGAACCGTAAAATTTAGAGGGAAAAACAATATCAAGTAACTGGTTCTTGTATTAATGCGATCTTGAAATAATCTTAATTTCCCCTCCTCCCCCCTGGAAACCCTAAAATTCCCCCCTGGGGTAATTCCCCACCGGTTGAGAACCACTGAACTAGTCGATCTGCTATTTCACTGTGTCAGTTGCCACACTTGCAGGTCTCCAACTCAGCTGTTCATCAATGACGTTTTGTCTTCTATTATGAAATATTTCTACCATTCATACATTGTCCCCTGACTGAAACAATTGTCTCCATACTGAACCATCATTCTTTTGTTGATTTCACAAGGTTTCACACTCTCTGACCACCAACACACACACACAAACGAATAGCGCCTCGTTTTCTTCAATGGTTCAAGTCGATAGTGGGGCAGCCATTGTGTAATCATTATTGTGCATGCACAAACTGCTCCCTCCACATGACCCCCTACATGGGGCATTGCTTAAGAGCCAGTTTGTGTCCTGAAGTAAGATTTTCCCTTGGTCATACTCTTTCATTTATTTTATAATAAAATTCTTGTTAATTAATTACTTTCCCTCGTACGGTGTCTTTACTTTTAATTACTGTTATAATTTCAAATTGGGAATGTGTGTCCTTTGTATTTCCTACATACGAAATTTTGTTGTCATTAAATGTTTCAAATTTATGGTGTAAGGTTTAGTTATATGTGACTTTGTTTTTGCAGCTGGCTGCCAGACCTGGCGCTCGTCACTTCAGGTGCCTCTTCAGAGTAGCTTTTGTCCCCCATGATGCCTACGATCTGTTGAAGGAGGATCCAATAGCTTTTGAGTATTTTTACATGCAGGTTTGTAATCTATAGCTTTAAGTGTCTTACAAGTTTGTTTTATGTGGCTGTACTTGCATGCATGCATGAGAGCAGTATAACTAGAAAGGTCTTTGTTTGGAAACCACAAGGCAGAAGAAATAGTGAAAGATCTAAAATTACGTAGAAACAGAAATGAATATAGGGAGGACTTGGATGTTTTAGTTTTAGTTTAGTTTAGTTTAGTCAACGGATCAACATCCCGGCACACGGATGTAACCCATAAGTGCTCCGTTCTACTCCTAACTCAAGCCTGATTCCAGAGAATCTTAGCTCAGTGCACAAACTCCGTAGCACCGGCGAGGATCTTGAAATACTTTGGGTTGATTTTTCATTTTAACTCGATATTTTGCCCTGGCAGCGCCGTTAGGCTACTTTTTCGATTTCCAACTGCCAAGGGATTTTTTCGCGTGCAGCAATACACACGGGGAAATTTTGTTACTAGAAGTCCACGTGAAAATATCCCGGCCCTCACTGGGGCTTGAACCCGGGACTTCCAGCACTCGAGGCGGACACCATACCTCGACACTACTCAGTTTCCCCCCCCCCCCCCCCCCCAAGGACATGGATGGAAATGCATGGGATAGCTAACGATAGGAGTGAGTTGGTGGATGGCCTTTGCCCCAATGGGAGATAACAGGGGAAAGAAGAAGATGGAGAATGTATGTGTACATTTTTCAAATTAAACACATCATCATGATGACAAACTTGGCATTTTAGGCACAAACAAAACAATCTTAACTTCAAATAATGTGTACCTTCATCTACAGAAAAGGATCCATTGTATTTACAACAAACTAGTAGGTTTCTGAAATATGGATGAATACACATGGTTAAAAAATGTGCATATGCATTCAAATGATGGTGTTGTCAAAAATTTACAAGCAGCATCTGGGTTGAAAATTTGACAAATGAGCAAACCGGAAAATATAATAGAACAAAGAAGACTTCTTAAAGTAATCAAACAGCAAGGACTCTCTAGGTTTGGTCACACCATAAGATATGAAGAGACAGTGCTGAAAGGTAAATGCTGGGGGAAAACACAAGAAGGAATAAACCAAGGACAACATTTATAAACCAGTCATGCACAGATCTACCAATGCAGATGTAATGGAATTAAAACGAGACGCACTAGACAGACAACTATAAAATGCAATGATCAGTAAGCTTCACGACCATCCAAAGAAACTAAAACCAACAAAAAGACTATTTATAGAATGTGTGATTTTGGTATACACAAACCTGTATCCTCGCTGGTGCTGGGGTGTTCATGTGTTGAGTTTAGGTTTCCTTGTGTGATCTATGAAAGCAGACTCCAGCATTTATTGGGTATTAAAGTGCAGTGAACAAAACCTGTTTGATTAGTTTAGTTTAGTCGATGGATCAACATCACGGCAAACGGGTATAACCCATAAATGCTCAGTTTTCCTCCTAATTGAAACCTGAGTCTGGAGAAACTGCGCTCAGTGCACGAACTCTGTAGCACCGGCGAGGATCCTTGAAATACTTCGGGTACATTTTTAACCCGTAATTTGTTTTTTATCAAGTCAAAGTGAGAATTCAATATGCACATTAATAAACAACACTATGACAAGGGTCTCTTGAGAAGCATGATCGCACATTCCAGTCTACAAAGCAATTTAAATATTTATGGTTACAGATCTCCAGGTATAGTTTTTGTATTAATAACAGTATTCAGTAGATTTTGGCATTGTATGAAGGCTTATTTTGGGTATTTTTTTTTTGTTTTCTGATATTGTCTCATGTAGAAATGTGATTGTGAATATTATTATTTCATTTCTTTCGATTGAAGTGCGTCACACCTATTTAAGCACCTCAGAGGTCACTGTGGCTGGTTTCAGTATCCATTTGTATAAGGTTTTATTCCTCTATACATATTTCATCCAAGGTTTCATCTACCCATGGCTAACTTTTCTATCCAACAAATTTTGTCAAGGCAGTGTTCTTATGACCTAGAATTTTTTTTATTTCTAACTGCATG
Organism: Cepaea nemoralis; assembly: GCA_014155875.1. NCBI lineage: Eukaryota > Metazoa > Mollusca > Gastropoda > Stylommatophora > Helicidae > Cepaea > Cepaea nemoralis. The sequence continues at coordinate 217,840 of JACEFZ010002101.1, forward strand.
TAATTTTTAACATGCACAGTTTCCACATGAAACCGTTTATTTTTTACCCTTAACCAAGAAGGCTAGGTAATATTATCACTTCCCAAAAGATCAGGAGCGACATAAGACATGAAAACCAATTGTTTTTTTTTTCTTTTTTTATGATCAGCTCTGTGCTAGGATTTGAACCCAGTAACTTCTTAGCCTGACGCAGATACCATAATCTTATCCATGCTGATCTCCTAAATTGTTGCCGGTTCTTGCTCACAGCATTGTTGATTTCAGCATTTTCTTCCTCTTTTGTCTGGATGCTGGTGGCTTCTGCGATTATAGCCCTGCTTTAGGAGGATTTTGGTTATTGTAATAAATTTATCAAAATATCAACTTGAAACTTACATGCAAATGTAATTAATGACTTCCTTTAACCAGCATTTCTCAGACTGACATGCGTATTACATAGGGAAAAACTTGATGAGACTATTGTGGTACGGTCCTTTTGTCCTCTCCTAGTCCATAGTTGTCAGTTATCCCCGTTACACCTCTTGATGAAAGATAGCTACAAAACTCCTCATGCTATGTATTTCATAACTGAGTTACTTGATGACTATTTTTCAGGAAACCTTTCTTCATATTACATTCCCCAGGGGTACATTACTCTTTCTTCACAATAACATTCACCAGGGGTACATTACTCTTTCTTCACAATAACATTCATCAGGGGCACATTACTCTTTCTTCACAATAACATTCCCAGGGGTACATTACTCTTTCTTCACAATAACATTCCCCAGGGGTACATTACTCTTTCCTCACAATAACATTCCCCAGGGGTACATTACTCTTTCTTCACAATAACATTCCCCAGGGGTAAATTACTCTTTCTTCACAATAACATTCCCCAGGGGTACATTACTCTTTCTTCACAATAATATTCCCCAGGGGTACATATCCTTTTCTTCACAATAACATTCCCCCAGGATACATTACTCTTTCTTCACAATAACATTCCCCAAAGGTAGATTACTCTTGACTGTTCAACATTGATTCTCACAGTTGAGCTTTGTCCTGCCATAGCAGTCTATGTATATTGTACAATTTTTATTTATTTCATTGTCACAGAGTACACCAAATTTGTTTCTGTACAAAATAAATATTGTTGAACAGCTATAGAACTGTTGTGGTGAAATATGTGTCTCTTATACTCTAGTGCTGCAATGATGTGATCCATGAGAGGTTTGCCTCAGAAATGAAATATGACACTGCTCTTCGCCTGGCCGCTCTACAGATCCAGCAGCATGCCATGAGTAACAACATGACTGGCAAGATCTCCATCAAGGCTATTGAGTGAGTAACTAGAGTAGTCTTTTCCTGATTAGCAATAAATTACTGGTAACTCTTCTGTTCCCGGCAGTACTCACTTGAAGTTTTCAAATTCCAAAGAGTTGTATTTTAAATAAATATTTGAGCTTGAAGACATTGAACATTAACACTATAGGATAGGAGTTAAGTAGTCATTTGGATCAAGTAGAATATTGTATTAATTGTCTGGGAAAGAAAAAAATTGAAAGTATTTGTTTTTTCGCTCATTCTCTTTGAACTCAAGCATAGTTGATACACTACTTCTAGTAGTGCTGGACTGAATTTTGCATGTGGATAAGCTTTCCCTATTAACAGTGTCCTTTGCCATCAGGCGAACCCACTCTGACTTCAGAGGTACTTGTAATCCATATCCCCAAGTCAAGTACGAATGGTCAACATTTTAGTCCAGTTGTCCGGTGTAGGAGTTGAACCGCTTACCACGGCATCAGCACACCGGATGTTTAAGAACACTGAGTTCTTATTCATTCAGCCATGCTGACCTATGAAAGTATATCAAAGATGAAGATGGAGCCATGTTACCACAGTGCCAGCCAAATGCCCATAATCAGCAGTGACGAAATTCTTTTACTATATCCTTTTTCATGCGTTGTGCTGAGTCCCTTACTTTTGGACTAATCGGCGCTCGAGGCTGATGTGATCTGTTTCATGCCAGATGTCTTCACTTCCAAGGACATTTCCTGACATATAATTCAGGCTGGATTGCACTGGGGTATCTGGATCAATGACAAGAATCTCCGAATTCCTATAAACAGAGAGCTAATTTGTATAGGACCTTGGGAAATGAGAAGGAATAAATCATGGATAACACATGAAACCCTTAACAAAAGTAGAAGAAAATAAAAATTGAAAGGCAGATTTAACAATAACAAAAATAGAGCTACAAAAGTCAGTCTATTAAAAATATACAGAAACTGATAAAAAAGTTAGGAAGAGAGTGGAACAAAAAAAACAAGTAACATAGCAGAAACCTGTTTTGGGTAGTGTTGGGACCATCACATTTGATAGACCTGAGAGCGGGGTAGAATAGGTGGTCAGTCTTTCCTCCTATAGCACGCATTGAGAGCTGATATTGAACCCTCATTTGACCAATTCCATGCCATTGTCAGCATACTGTCCTAACCATTACACGAATAGCCGTTTAAGTTGGGCTCCGAAGGTTGTGGGTTCGATTCCGGACCGTGTCCTTCGGTTCACGAGTTAAATTTTTCAGAGACTCCTGTGGGTCGTCGCTAGAGCCACGGAGTTTGTGCTTTGTGCGACGCTTTCCGCGCTGCGGAAAGAAACCGAGCCATATGGGATAAAACCCAGTGCAATGAAGTCGACCCTGTCGACTTTTAAGCGACCATTACACGAATGAGCTTGCTATGGAAGAGGGTGAGGGTGGATAAAATACTACATTTAGATGACCTATCAGGAGATGCAGAAGTAGCAGCAGCAAAAGGAAATGTCAGAAACCTTTACAACACTACATGGAAAATCTCTAACATAACTAACCAAGTAAGCTGTCAGTAATTAGCCGGATATGACTGAGCAACCATATGACAGTAGACGGTACTACCTGCTTTCTGTTAGCATTTAATGTTGGGCGGTGCTCACCACACCAGACATCCCACATTGTGCGCACAGCTTCGGATAGAGGAGCACAACTGGGAGGGTACAAGCCTTATCCTGGTGCAAGGCAATGCAATCTAAGACTAAATGTCATGGCAGGACAGAACAGGACAGGCCCTAAGTCTTGGTGTCAACTGGTATAGGATCAAAACTCTGACAGGCGAATAGTTAGATCATTACTTTGCTGATCCAGCAGCTTCTGCAGCTTGTCTTGTTCAAGATGTATTGGTGTTACCTTTCCTCTGAAGTAAACTAGACAGGTTGAGAAAGGGATCATGCTGCATTGGCAACTCATGGTCTCTGCATTTTATCCCAGGCTGTGTGCTATGGAGAGGTTTAACTCCATTCCTGGTCTTACCACCATGGGTTGTAGTTATTGTGCCATATTTTCAGCACAATATAACAAACTATTGTCTGTCAAGAAACCCAGGTGCCAGTGAACCAGACTGATCAAAAATAGTAATGGAAGCATTCTGGAAACTGAAGAAATAACAGCACACAGGAGAGCAGGATATGTGGTGAAAATTATAGAGGAATAGTGTTACTGTCAGTTCCAGGGGAAATATAAAGAAGAATCAGTCTTTAAAGACTAAGAGAATTACAAACAACTAAGGGATGAGCAGGTAGACTTCTGAAACAAACAGATCCCGCACTGACCAAATAGCCCCATTTAGATAACAATATAACAAAGCAATGAAATTAATTCACCACTTTATGGTGAATTTGTGGAGTATGAAAAAACCTTTGACAGCATTGATAGGGAATCTTTTTGGAAATTGATGAGGCATTAAGAGATTCACCAGAAAATCATTAACTTATGAAAGGCAACAAATATGGAATTGAAATTCAGTTCAAATTCAAATTTTTTTCTTCATGAGAAAAAAACTTACAGATACATATGAAATAAAAACAGGCATGTGACAGAAATGCATTTTTGTCACTGCTTTTATCTTAATGGGAGCCATGGTGGTTAAGTGGCTAAATGCTCACATGCCAGCCCAGAGACCAGGGTTTTAAATCCACATCAGGGCAGATTTGTACAATTGATTTGGCCTCCCAGGTCCACCCAGTTTAAAACTGGCACCACGAAATATCTTGGGCAGTCAAGGTAACCAGTGTAACACTAACCACATCACCCATCAAGTGCTGGTTTGTCTATAAAAACATGGGTCTAGAACCATATGTCCAGTGCACTTGAAGGCATGTAAAAAGGACCTTTATTGTGCTGTGACTTATTCTTAATGACTACAGACTGGATTATGAAGACAGCAATCACTAGCACCAGAAATGGAACTCAGTTGATTCTGAAAAAGCAACTTGAAGATGTGGCCTTCGCTGATGACACTGCTCTCACGATCCACACAAGAAAATATATGAAATATATATTCAACACACTTAATGGGGGTCATGACAATTAGATCTGAAAAATACAGATAAAAAAGGCAAATGATAACCTCATCTTACTTGGTGAAACCTCATTTCAAGAGGTGGAATCATGCACATCTTTAGCTAGTAATGTAAATAAAGATAGAGGTATTAAAACAAAATTACAAAAGGCAAGAGAATGTTCCATAGCACTAAGAAGACTGTGAAAGTCAAAAGAAATTATATCTAATACCAAACTTGTAGTATGCAACTCTAACATCACTGCAGCATGGATCAGAAACATGGAGAACGATTAAAACAATCCATAATAAACTACAGAACTTAACCAACTGGTGCTTGTGCAGAATAGGACTCAAAAGGTATAACAAAACCACTAATCCAAATTATAGGGATAGAAACAAATGAAGACACAAATCATAGATTGTACGATTTATTGCCTGGCATATTTCGCTGCATCTCGTCAGGCACATACCTGACGAGATGCAGTGAAATATGCCAGGCAATAAAACGTACAATCTATGGTTTGTGTCTTCGTTATTCAAATTCACTACGGGAAAAGATTGTTTTGATAGAAATAAAAATTTTCCAGCAAATAGAAGTTGAGGAAAATACACTAATATTCAACATGACATACATTGAGAAAACCTGTTAATAGTATTATTACATACAAGATGTCCTTTCTCTGAAACCCCAGGGAAAATTAAATAGAGGGAGAGTTTAAAATGCATGAAGACAAAATTTCAAGACAGAGATTAATAATATGAGTAGGACATGATGGGATCTGCAGAAGATGACAAAGAATAGGAGGGCTTGGTGTGAGTTGGTTGAGTGCCTGTTCTCCGTTGGAGGATTTAAGGCAGAAGAAGATGGAGGAGGAAGAGAAGGAGAAGAAGAAGAAGAATAAAAATAAAGAGGAGAGAGGGGAGAAGAAGGAGGAGCAGCAGCAGAAGTGGAGATTCAGAATGTGAAGGAAAGGAGGGGATAAAGGTGACAGTGGCAATGAAGAAGACAAAGATTTTCTACTGTTTTGTTGTTGTCATTTATTAGAAAAGAATCCGGACTGGACAAGTTTGTGGCCCACAGCCTGCTAGAGAATATGAAGAGCAAGGACCTGCGGAAAATGCTGGCACAGTACATGAAGATGAACCAGAGTCTGACTGCGCCAGGACAAAAACAGCTTTCTGCACTACAAGCCAAGTTGCATTACATGAAGATTATATCTGAACTGAAGACTTTTGGCAGTCGAGTGTTCATGGTAACTCTTTTGGTAGGTTCTCTTTTTTATATTATATTCATCTTTTGTGGCACCCATGCTTTACCTATTTCGTTTATAAATTTCTCTACTGCCTTGAAGTTTAAAAGTTGTGCAGTGGCTTTTTTATGTTATCCATATCAAATCTATGCTGGCGCTGGGGCGAAGGAGTTACGCACGCAGTTCATAATCTCGATACTGCATTTGAAACACAGCTGCGGGCGATTTGGAAGCAGACCACCTTGGGGTATGAGTGCCAGTTATTCAGACAGCGGATGGCTACCTACTGAATGTAAACTTGCCAAGAAATCACAAACAGCCAAATATTGTTGGGGTTGACTGACGTCCTGTAAAAGATAGACAACTAACTTTTAATTATCAAATTTATTCCTCACTCACTCCAGGATTGTTGCTTTGATTGTATGACTGAATTACTAGAGGAGCTCTCAGAATCCAACTGTATGTCCTCAGTCTTACTCAGCAGAGGCCTCAGTGTTGGAATGCTGATTATTTTCAATAGTGCACTGATTAGTGGTGTCTACTCCTGACTGCCATCATGGCTGCTACTGCCACATGTGAAACTAACTGTGATTGGTTGGAAACTGGTTACTTCATCACCCTCTCTGTTAGCCTGCAACAATCTGTCACATAAAAATGCATAAAGTAGAGAACCCATTCTATTTTGTTTTATTCACAGATCTTTACTATCAATGTTTAAAATTTCCAACATTCTAATTATTTCTTTGTTTCACCTAAGAAAATGCTTTGGTGTAGTCCTGAAACTCCACAATAACAAAGCTGCAGTGTTGTAAGTAATACGAGGGGGGGGGGGGGGGGGGGCTTCAAATTAAAACCTCAAATGTTTTGTTTTTGTGAATATATTCTAAAAAAGTAAAAAACAAATTAGCATTTTTCGATGTAGTGACCACAGTGTTCAATGCAAGTCCTCCAGTGCTGATAAAGTTCTTGGATTCCTGTAGACAAAATTCTCTGGGATCACTATTCAGTGTGCCTGACCCGGCCGTGAACTATCTGTCACAGAAGTCACACCGTTTTAGAACTTTCTACTCCACTCATACACTTGCTAAACTGACATGCATGCATCACTATACTGGACCTACATACGTAGATGAATTACTATAGGTTTCACCCCTTCACTGATCAACAAATGGATAACAGAAGGCTGCACCTCTTTGGTGCATGTCAAAAGTGGAGTGGCCATCTTCAAACTGTCCTTATGATGTCACCATATTTATCTGCACCATGATGCTATGTGCTTAACACTCTTTACATCCTTAATAACAATATTGACAGGTTACAAGACAATGGCATGGTTATTGTAATGTCTATCATACTTTTAAGGTTTTCATTTGAAATCCCCCTCGTAGTTGGAATTACTGTGATAAATTACTTGGTAAAGCCACATGCATGAGTTTCCAGGTTATCACTTACTGTGTTTTTCTGTCATGTATTTCTGCAGGACCAAAAGTCAGAAGCCATGATCTTGGTAGGAGCAAAAGCTGGAATCAGTGTGGTCACCAACATCAAAAGTTATACAGTAAGTGTTGCTTATATCTCTATGACTGGTCACAAATATTAAAAATTATACAGTAAGAGAAGTAGGAACAGCATGGCTACATAGACTATTTAATTATGTTTGGGTAGAACAACAGACACCACGAGGCTGGGGAAACACCATAATGATTCCAATTTGGAAAAACAAAGGCAGTAAAAGAGACTGCACACAATACAGAGGCATTTCTCTTGAGTCATACTGGGAAAATATTTAGCAAAATTCTTGAGAAAAGATCACGAACTACTATATAACCCCAGCTAAGCTAAACACAACTTGGATTTAGGAAAAACAAAGGATGCATAGATGCCATTTTTGCTCTTAGACAACTTTTAGAAAAATCAATCGAATTTAATGAAACACTGCACCTTTATCGACCAAGAAAAAGCATTTGATAGAGTAGATAGACACAAGCTTTCTTTACTTCTGCGTTCCACCAACTTGTTATTTTCTTTATCCATGATTTGCGTTTTTTTCGTGGTTCCACATGTTATTTTTACAGTATTTAAAATGCTTGATTTGAACATCTCCCATTCTTCTTCCACTGTCTTTCTTTCCATAGGTAATTTTACAAAGATTTCAGTTAGTTCTTTCTCATAATTTTCCCTCACTGCCTCGTCTTCGAGGTTTTTTAAGTTTACTGATTCGCATGGCATGTATTTCCCTGGTCTTTGCTTCCTTCTACTGATGGTTCTTATTGTGGCAATGACTGCTTTGTGGTCTGTGTTTATACTTAAGTTGGGCACTGCCCTTGCATCTTATATATTTCTCTTTCTGTTATTTCTTGGTAATATAAAATCAGTTTGGCTCAGTGTGAATACATTATTACTCATTTATATTTATGTTTGGTTTATTTCATTATTTATCTGTATCCAACTTACTTTTATGTTTCACAATTGAAAAACTTGGTTTACCTCTTAACAGTTAACACAGCTGGCAGACTTTAGCCAGATTGAGAACATCAAGATAACCAAAGATGGAGAGAACATGCATCGAGTTGACATCAGTATTAAAGCTAGCAACAAAATTGAAGTAAGTAACATGTTGTCACCTTAACAAATTTGTCAGTGTTTGCTACAATTGGAACTTGAGGGTAGCTGGCAGACTGATTTTAGTCTTGAGTTTGCGCAGGGGATCACTTTACAGAGGAATGGCTATGATCACCGACCAGTATGGTCACTGCCAGGAATGAAAACAATGGCAGAGTGCCTTTTTTACAAATGATTAGAAAACTACAACAGTCACAGAAATTATGAAAAAAAGACTATTTTGGAGGGAAAGTTCCTCACAGGAGATCCTCTGCCTACTGCCATGAGCATGAGACCATAACCAACTGCCAGCTGGTTGTTGTCAACCTCAATCCACCACCTACTGATATGGTCTTACATTCCCCTATTTGGTGTACTAAACAGGTACTGCACCTTACGCAAAGGTAAGTGGACAGGAGATGCCATACTTCTCCGTTGATAGGAGATACCTTCAACTCCAACATCTCTTATCAAAATAGTTTTGGTGGTATAGATTCAAGAAAATAACTAGCTTTAAATTTCAACCATAAATGAAAACTAAAGGAAGCAGAAAAATCCAGCACCAGACATTGGTAATCCCACAACATTTAAGAATGAGTGATTAAGTCTCCATTTAGGTTTTTGCTATTGTAAGGCACAGAAACATTGGAGAATGAATCTATATTGTGAAACTAAAATGAATATATAGAGCGTTTGTAAAAAGTTAGTTGCATATACTTTACAGTGAACACTAACATTTTTTGCTGTTGTGATCTCTTGGCAAGTTTAAGTTCAGTAGTTTGCCATTACTTTCTGAACAACCGGCACCCATACCATTTCACAAAAAACCATCGCAGCGCGGTCTGCTGCCAAATCGCGCGCGGCTGTGTTTCGAACACGGGTATGTGGGATTACGAACTGTGTCCGTAACCCCATCGCCACGGAGCCAGCATATAGAGCATACATTACATATAAAGAGTACATCTTTATGCATGTATTGAAATGTTGTAATTACAGAGAATAATATAGATGCCAACAAGTACACATGTATCAGAATGGCAGTTTTATTAATGTCAGTCTGTAATATATATTCTAACTTTTCTACAGAATATTGCACTCGGCTTGCTAATGGAAGATGCCCAGAATTTTGTATCCATGGTGGTTGGATATTATCATATTTTTGTGGACAGGGACAAGAGGATTCTAGAGAAAACTGTGGGGAAAAACACATCTGATCCACATGGTTTGTCATGTCCCTCATTGTTTATCTTTTTATGTTTGAAAATGTATGTAATGTTATGAAATTGTAATGGTATTGATCAAGCTCATAATTTTATAAAGTATAATTTACTTAATATAAAGAAAGTCTGAATGCTCCAAGGCTACTTTGAATAAGTATTTCAAAAACCTTTAAAATGCTGAAAAATGTAGGGGAAATCTTCTTCTTCTTCTTCATCTGTTTCAGTATCTGTTCCTCCTGATCATCATTCTTCCTCTGCTTCTTATCTTTGGCAATATGCATTGCAATTGTTGTTATGAATGTTCTGCAAGATTGAGTTCTTACATCTAATGAACTGGCACTCAGGTCATCTGATAAGTCGTACAATGTTAGTTAGTTAGTTAGTTAGTTGTCTAAGTTGTTGTCCATGTTGTTGTCTAAGCTAATGTATTCTTTTACACGTCTTCAATCGCAATGGGCATATGGTTCTATACTCTTGTTTGTATAGATCAATTGGTGCACCATGGGTAGTTTTCAGTATCATGCCAGCCATCTTTACTTCCAAAGATATTTCCTGGCACCCATTTTAGGCCTTTTGTTGTCTGTTCATTCATTAATATTATCTGCCCAGAAGTTCTTTTGCCTGTCCTTTTGCTGTTTCTGTTCAACTCTTCCCTCTAAGATAATTTTTGACCAGCGTTTGTGACATATTTATGGCTGCACAAAACAAGCTCTCTATATTTAAAAACTTACAGTTGCTGGAATATGTATTTATAAATGATACAAGGTACAACAAAATAAACCAACAATGTTGGTATATTATTTAATGGCCTTTTTCAATGTATACTATAGTGAGTATTTGATCTAACTGAGTAAGTGGAAACTTGAGGGATAAATATGTGCTGCGTGAGTGTTTAAATGATCAAGAACACAGAAAATTGATTTTGCCTTTACCTTCTCTATTTGAGGACAACTTTGAAGAGATGTCGGCAACCTTGATTGAACAACTGCTTTCTATAAATATAGTCAGGTTGATGTCTCAAATGTGTATGAAGAAGGAGTAGGAGAAGAAGGTGAGGATGAAGAAGGAGGAAAAGAAAAAAGAAGGAAGAGGAAAGAGAAGAAAGGAAGGAGGGGAAGGAGGATAGGAATGAAGAAGATGAGAATGGGGAGGTAGTGTAAGAAGAAGACAGAGGGAAGAAGAAGAAGAATCAATACCATGTGCTTTACTAAAATAGGTACTGTAAAATGTTACTTGGAAACACAAGCAATAATCCTACACTTTATGCCAAGGGATTATTCATGTGCACTATAGAAAACAGGACGTGCTACTTTTGACACTTATGTAAGATCGTTATGCATTCAATTCACTACCCAGAGATCAGATGGGGATAAGACATCTCTTGTTATCACTTCTACACCCAACTTACCAACAATTTTAACTTTTCCCATTGGCTAACATTATGACAAAATTAAGAAGCTAATAATGCCAAAACTTCCATTGCCTAACATTATGAAAATGTCAAGAAACTAATATTGTCCAAACCTCTTTTTACTAATACTCTCAAAACTTCTGTCAGCTAATCCTTTTTAAACTTTCACTAGCTAATATTTTCAAAACTTTAATTAAGGACTTTTCTACTAGCTAATATTTATAGCAAATTTAACAGATTTTAAGCATTCTTAAACCTGCATGTTACTAGGGTCCTTAAGAATAAAAACAAAGAGTAGTAACACTGTAACCTACCTTGCATGTCGTAAGAGATGACTGAGGAGATTTGGTCTTGAAGCTGGCTACCCCATTCTGTAGAAAACTTTAGCTGCAAAATCCAACAAACCATGATTACGAAAATACAAACAATAGATTGCACAATTTATTTCCTGGCGTTTTTGGCTGCATCTAGTCAGGTACATACTGCAGAAATCAAACAACAATTGTTTTTTAAATTTGCATATCCTTTACAGGACATCGCTGTCAACAGCAGCATCTTTCAGCTGTCTGTTGATTTCTTGGCAAGATTACGCTCAGTAGTTTGCCATTGCTTTCTGAGCGGCCGGCTCAGTTATCCCGCAAGTCACTAGCGGGGGTAGAACCGCTTCCAGCTCTCGCCCGCTACGAGACTGCGTGATAAACAGGATTATGGAGAAAGTGTTGTAACCCCTCGGCCAGAGAGACCGACAGTTAGCTAGAATAATTAGATAAATCCTTCAAGCTGAAATATACAACACACATTTTCACACAGTAATTTGAATTGTCTACCACTGTGATTTTAAATAGACTATCATGTCTTTCTGTTTGCATAACGTTGTCTTCTGTAAATGGATGGCAATTGCTTCTGCCAGCTTTAATATGCAACCATTTTGTGTGTTAAACAACACATGAAACGCATTTTCCCTATCAATGTTGTGAAATTTTGTTCAAATTCACTACAGAAAAACATTATTTTGGAACCTTTCCACTTGGAAGCAGAGAAAGCCATAAGTAGTCTGGATCGCCAACTAACTTCCTTTCACCTAGGAAAACTTCCAGAATTGGCACCTGGAATGTTAGAACTATGTATAAGTTGAGAAAGAAGCATAGATGGTACACACAGAGAAGAGAATTAGAGACGGAAATTAACATGAAGAGAACATGGTACAAGCTCCAGGATATAGCAAAAGATAAGACTGATTAGTGTGTGTTGGTTCAGGGTCTTTTTCCTTATTACCAGGAGAACTTTCAATCAGATAGTGGTGGGAATGATTAGTAGAGTGACTCTTTGCTGGCTGTTGAACAATGTGACGGAGCTCATATGGGTATGTCCTGAGTGCAGTGATGTCAGTTCTTAGCTCAACTCAACTACACTCCTAATTAGGGATAAAGGGCACCAAAAAAACAGTTCTTCAGCTAAAACATAAACAGACAATAACAGCGATTCTTTACTTTCAGTCCCCTCTTATGAGTCTCATCATCGAGTGTTGCCATCACCCTGGGCTTATCCTGAAGATTTAGTGTCAGAGATAGTTGAACCCAGTCATGGAGGAAGTGCAGCTGAGGATGAGAGAGTCATCGACCTGTCTCAGGAACCCCCACAGTATGAGAAGAATGAAGAATACCTTGCCAAGATGAAGCAAGAACTCAATTTTCAGGTATAGACACTACAGATTTTATGTTATGATGAATTATTGATTAAGTAATTGTAATGTTATTTATGCAAGTATTTTAAACTGATATTATTTGTAAGCCAGTCTCCCTGGCCTAGGGGTTTAATGTCTTTCTCTGTAATCCCGTATACTCTTGTGAAGTATACATGACGTGTGTGAGAATCAGTAGTGGTTTTCTCTGCGTCGTAACTTATGGGGTATTGAGCACTCAGAAAGCAATGGCAAACTACTGAGCGTAATCTTGCCAAGAAATCAACAATCAGCTGAAAGATGCTGATGTTGACAGCGATGTCCTGTAAAGGATATGTGAACAAACAAAAAGAATTATTTGTAATGTTGAAGCTAGATGGCATTGATGCTTCTTTTTATATGCAATAATTTGTAAACTCTAGTTTATGGATTATTGACCATATATTCTAATAATCTTTTCCAGCAATGATACCTTTATCATCATTATCAACATCATCAGCATCAACATCATCATCATCAACATCATCATCATCAAGTGCCTTGCCATCTGGTGTAGGCATTCATGTCTCTCCACATATCTCGGTCCTTGGTACTCTGCTGATAATATCCCTCCATGCCACCATCTCAGTCCATCCAACATCATTTCTCTTGGTTTGTCTCTTTACCCACTGATCTTTCTGGTCATCATTATGTTTCCAATATTAATATTCTCATTGCATGACCAACGAATGATTTGTGTCATTTTTGTATATTTAAATATTATGTTTTAAATTCATTTGCCTTTTTCAGGCAATCATTGTTTGTTAATGATCACCTGCCACAGTCAAATTTTGTTTTTGATGAGTACATCTAAAGTCTTTGATGAAATATGTGTTGTTTCATCTCTCTCTCTCTCTCTCTCTCTCTCTCTCTCTCTCTCTCTCTCTCTCTCAGTGGGATGTGAGTATGGTTGGGGAGATGTGTGTGTGTGGAAGGGGATGTGGGTGTATGGGTAGTGGGTGTGTGTGTGGGTGGGGGGTGTGTGGTTAAGTTATGTATGGTTGGGGGATGGATGATTGGGGGGTGGAGGATGTGTGGGTGGGTGAGTGTGTGTAGGTTGCAGGATGGGTGAGGTGTGTGTGGGTGGGTGCGGGATGTGTGGATGGGTGCTGAGAGATTGTGTGGTTGGGGGATGTGTGTAAGTTGGGGATGTGTATGGGTAGGTGCAGGATGATTGGATTGGCGGGGGGATGTGTATGTGGGTGGGGGGATGTGTGTTTGGCTGGGTGGTTGGGGGTGTGTGGGTGGTGAAGATATGTGGGTGGGTGAGTGTTTGTGGGTTATGGGATAGGTGAGGGAATGTGTGTGTGGGTGGGTGGGGCATATATGTATGTCTGGGGGTGTGTGTGTGGGTGAGTGGGGACGTGTCACATAACATGGTAATATGCATTGTTTATGTTTACAACATTCATCTGACAATGTTTTCCCCTGTGTGAGTGTATCATGCACTATTGATGAACGAAAGACGAGTGATTGGAAGGGCCGAATGCATGTCCTATTTGTTACCCTTTGAAACTATAGTTTGTTCTCTCTCTCTCCCCCCCCCCCTTTATTTCCCATTATGGCATAGGCCTTTAAGGAGCCCATTTCAAGTTTCAAGACGTCATATCCTGAGCTATCCCTCCCCATATTATTAATTTCTGTTACAACTTCACTTCTGCATGTGTTCTAGGTCTTTCTCTATGTTTTTCTCTGTGGATTTCAGGCAGCTAGTCCAACAACTAGTTATAGTATCCTCATGTTTTTTCTTTTATCCTTTGGACTTCAAAGACCTTTCTAATTATAGTATCCTGAGGTTTTCTCAATTTATGTCCTATCCAGCAACTTTCTTCTCCTCTAGGTTCATAGATTTTTGCCTGGCTCCCACCATGAGCTTCAGTGGTGATTCTGTCATATCATTTTAGTCCTTCTATTTTGTGCAGGCACCAATTAGTCACTGTTTGTATTTTATTTGTAATTTTTTTAGTTCCCCATGTTTCTGATTGCTGATGTTATATGATTTCCCCCCAAATATTAGCATTTAATGACTTGGTTAAGCACTTTTCCTTCAATTGTATTATCACATTTTGATCTAATAGCAATATGGTGTAAATATATTTTTCCTGGTTCTTAATTATGTACTTTTTTAAAAATTCATTTTCAGGGACCATATACTACTGTTGATCACCTGGATGCATCTAGTGGACTAGCTGGCAGAAAATCTAATGGACAGCTTTTTGAGGAAGGAGTAACATCCTTTGGTAGGACAGTAAGCTCTGGAGACGATTCTAGCTCTCTAGACAGTTCTGTGTCCTCACAAGGAATAACATTCAGATCTATTGTTGGTACAACAAAGAACAGTCCCTTCTCTGAATCTGGGACTGATGAAGCTATCTTACATCCTCAACCACAAGATACCTTAGTGAGCTTCAAAGCAAGTCCTCCAAGCAGCAGAAATAATTCTGTGTTACATATTTTAGAAACATCAACATCATTGCAAGATGCTGTATCCGAGGTAGATAATAACAACAGGACTCCTCCCATTGAAGCTGATTATAACCCAGACATATCCAGCTTCAATACAAACAGCTTGGGACATGATCAGAATGATCGTTTACTTTCTGATACCACCAGCAGTACAAGTAGTCTATCAACGAATGAAGCCAATGAGAGACAAGCCTTGCTTGGGGACAAGCAGGCTAGGGAGGAAGGCTTGTTGGCCCGGTCCTTAGGTCTCAAGGCAGGAGCAAAGATGAATGATGGGATGGATGCTGACAGTGATGACACTGACAGTATGGGAACACCACATGCCAGCCCTGCCAAGAGCAGACAACTGAGCAGAACTGCTTCCATTGAATTAGGTACCTTTTAAGCTATATTATATTTTTACCTATTTATTTATATTATAATTAGTTATTAATACTTGTGTTGGTAAATAAACTTGTTGTGGTCCAGATATCATCATCATCATGTGTCATGACATCTGGTGTAGGCATTCATGTCTTTTCACAGATCTCGGTCTTTGGTGTTCTGGATCAACTCTGTTGATAATGTTAATACTCCTCCATGCCACCATCTCAGTCCATCCAGCATAATTTCTCTTGGTCTGCATCTCTTACCATTGATCTTTCCAGTTGTCACAATGTTCTCCAATGCCTCTCTTCTCATCACGTTACCAAAGAAAGCTATTTTATAGAAACATAACATAAATAAAAAATTAACCTGGCTCAATCTTTGAAATATGTGTCACCCTCATCCAGTGTATTTGAGCATCATAATCTCCACATTGAAGGTCAACGGCAATGAATCTCCAACACTTTCTTTTCTTCATCTTCAACTTGCGCTAACACAAACATCTTTCTGTCCATCTCTTGTTTCATCTACCTACTAGTAGCATGATTGTTCTGTTACATGTCTGTCCTTCACTTTTTTCTCGCTGCACGCCTTTCTTACACAGACTTCATCTTGTCCACCTATTTCATTAGTTCAATTGCATGTAACATTAAGTTTTTTGTACATGTCTACCCTCCACTTTTCTTTCCAGCACATCTTTCATCAGGGGGCCATGTCTCTCAAGATTCCGAAGTAGTTCAGTTATGTGGCTTTCATCTATTTCATTAATGTTTTCCGCTGTTATAATGTGTATAAGATTCTTTGTTTATTTTCATTACATGAGATTAGGAAGAGCTTCGATGTACAAGAAATGTGGTTTCTGAGACGAATGTTGGGAATACCTTGGGCTGCTAGAGTCACTAACAACACTTGTCTGGAAAAGGCAAATGAAAGTAGAACATTATACGCAACTATAAGAAAGCACATAAATTGGTCACATAAATTGGAAAATATCATCATGACTAGAAAAATAAGTATTAGAAAAGACAGAGGCACACTGAAGAAAATTATTCTGGATGGCCTAAGACAGTGGAAAGAGGGGATATCATCAATAGAATTGATTGATCCAGTACACCAAGGACCGAGATCTGTGGAGATACTTAAATGTTCTGCCAATTGTGTCGTCAAGCTGTTTGTTGATTGCCATAAATGTCTGATTATCTGACAGTCATTTAATGTTAGTAAGAATATATATAAAAAATTGTAAAAAACATATGTAATCTTTACTTAACTTTTGCAAACATATATATATATATATTTTTTCAAAAGTTAAGTAAAGATTACATATAAGTTTTTCACAATAAGAATAGAAAACTCAAAACATTCAAACATGTATGTTAGTTATTGGCACCTTTCCGTCTTGACAGACGATAGTTTGGTACATTGTGCTTTAAAAAGGCTTAATAACTACGATCCATGGCGGTGGCGAGTGTGGCTGGTAAGGCCAATTCTTGCTGCAAATGTTTGCCCACAGTAGGTGCATGTGAAAAACATGGTCATTTCCACCATTTTGCACCATCTTACGTCTCTCACGCTCTGTGTGTGCTTTATCTGCAATCATTTTCTCCTTTGTCTTTATTCCATTTCTGATAGTTGCCCTCCATGCAACACGTTCAGCGGCGACGTGCTCCCAATGTGCATTATCAATGCCTGTATCAATCATGTCCCGCTTACACACATCTTTGTATCGTAGTAGAGGCCGACCCTGAGATCTCCTACCCGTCTGTAATTCACCAAAAAAGATATCCTTTGGTATTCTACCATCATCCATCCTCCTAACGTGTCCTATCCATCTAAGTCTACGAAGACTGAGCATGGAATAAACCGTCACACAACCTGATCTTTCCAATACTTCAGTATTTGTGATTTTGTCTTGCCACTTAATACCAAGTATTCTTCGCAGACACCGCATATGAAAGCTGTTTAAACGTTTCTCTTGGCGTGAGTAAGTTGTCCAGGTTTCACTGCCATAAAGAAGAGTACTAAGGACACAGGCTTGGTAGCCTGTATGTACATGTATGTTAAGAAAGAGAAAAACAACATATATATATTTGCCTACCGGTGTTATACTGTGTACGAGTATCTGTATAAAGCACAATGATTACGTGTTTACGAAGGCATCACTTTTTCCAGCATTGCAGAGTTTTGGATTACACAGTCCAGACACAGGAGCAGATGTTGATTTCCAAACCTTGGATGAAAATATTCAGCTCACAACAAACGGCACTGCGGAAGGCTACAAATCAGTGTACTCCACACAGGGATGTGTCAATCAAGGCTTATATTATGATCCAGATATTATAGGTACAGTTCTATATGATATATGTGATATATATTTATGTTAAATAAGACAGATATTTCACGATATTTGTTACTGTAAACATATGGATGTGCGTCATGAAACATTTTGCAATTACTAAATAAGAAAAAGTTATTGTGTTAATGAAGTTAATTATAATGTCACACGAATCAGATCACAAGAAAAATAACTGTATGGAGGATAACATAAGTACCACGATACCAGTTACTGAAAGAATCCAGAATAACTGCTTTGGATAGGTTTGTAAAGTATCGTTGTCATGACATATGGATACCTCCATAAGTGTTCTAGTGTACTCCCAACAATCGTAAAAGAAGAATCTTATCACATTGCACAAACTCCAATGCATCAGTAAGGATAAAAAGATTGTTCATGGAAAGATTGTACATTGAAATGATTGTACACTGAATGATTATTCATTGAAAGATTGTTCATTTAAACATTGAACATTGAAAGATTGTTCATTGAAAAATTTTTCATTGAAAGATTGTTCATGGAAACATTGTACATTAAAAGATTGTTCACTGAAAGATTGTACGTTGAAAGATTGTTAATTGAAACATTGTACATTGAAACATTGTGCATTGAAAGATTGTTCATTGAAAGATTGTTCAGTGAGTTTTATCTGTCAGAGTATTTATTGAGTTGTATCATATGTTCCCAGATTTAACCAATTTTCCACCACCTGAAACACCTGAAGATGATTCAATGTTAGACTTCACAGATTCCAACTTTCCCCCACCAGTATTCTCTTCAAATACCTCCTTATCCACCTGGACCAGGAATGAAGCAGGTAAACAATGATGATTCTCAAGGGAACAGTTTATTTTTATTGTATTGTACTGTGGCTTAGAGATAGCATATGCAGTTTCACAATCCTGACATACTGTGTTCAAAGTCAGACGCTTGTGATTCAGGGAGCACATTGCTTAGCATTAATTGTCATAATGGTATGAACATTGGCATTGAAAGATTGTTCATTGAAAGATTGGATAGCCAAAATGGGCAATCAGGACATTTTAAGGAAAGCTGAGTCGCAAAGACAACTTATCACAAACATCATAAAGAGGCAGTCATTGTTTTTTGGCCACGTTATGAGAAGGTAAAAAACTGGAAAATGTGACAACTGGAAAGATTTGCAGAAAGAGAGATAGAGAAAGACAGTGTGAGAAGATTCTTGACAGTATGTGTCATGGCACGGAAGGGAATCAACACACAAATTGATCCATGATGTCGGAGATCATAATTTGTGGAGAGGCATGATTGCCCACACTAGCCGGCAAGGCATTGGATGATGATGATGAACATTGGGCATTCAGAAAGCAACGACAAACTACTAAATGTAAAAATGTCTAGAAAATCACAAACAGCCAGTTAATGGAGGGTTGATTGTGATGTCCTGTCAGGACATGCCACCAACATTGAATTGTTTAAGTACAGTTATTGACAGCACCTAGCACCATTTTTCACCGAATGAATTCATTTCTGTATATTACGTACAAGCTAAATGTATCAGTGGCAGTCATGGCGGCATAGTGGCTAGCACACTTGCCTGCTGGCATGGTGGTCGTGGGTTTAAATCTTCATTAAGACATCAATTTTTTTAATTGACCTGAGTTCCCAGGTCACCCCAGTCTAAAATGGGTGCCAGGACATGTCTTGGGAAGTAAAGGCAGTCAGTGGGACACTGACCCCATTACCCACTTGTGTGACGATTGTTCTATACAAATATAAGAGTACCACCATATACTGAATACACCTCAAGGTTTATTGAAAGGATCCTCTTATTATTGTTGTTTTAAATTTAACTGCACTGTAACTCAGGCTAGGTCACGTGTATATAAAACTTAACTGCACTGTAACTCAGGCTAGGTCACGTGTATATAAAACTTAACTGCCCTGTAACTCAGGCTAGGTCACGTGTATATAAAACTTAACTGCATTGTAACTCAGGCTAGGTCATGTGTATATAAAACTTAACTGCACTATAACTCAGGCTAGGCCACGTATATGTAAAACTTAACTGCAGTGTAACTCAGGCTAGGCCACGTGTATATAAAACTTAACTGCACTGTAACTCAAGCTAGGTCATGTGTATATAAAACTTAATTGCACTGTAACTCAGGCTAGGTCATGTGTGTATAAAATTTAACTGCACTGTAACTCAGGCTAGGTCACATGTATATACAACTTAACTGCACTGTAACTCAGGCCAGGTCACATGTATATAAAACTTAACTGCACTGTAGTTCAGGCTAGGTCACGTGTATAAAAAAGAAGGTTGGAGGTCAGCATGGCTGAATGGGTAAGAGCCCACACATTTACACTTCCGGTGTGTTGATACTGAGGTAGCCGGTTCAACCCTTACATAGGTAAGTTGAACTAAAATGGTTATTTACAAGTACCTCAGATGTCACAGTGAGTTCGCCTGATGGCGAGGGACACTGGTAATAGAGAAAGCTAGCCCACACAAATTATCAGTCCAGTATGGACTACGCTCACGTTCAAAGCGAGCCAACAAAAAGACAAAAACAGGTAATTAATTAATCTTTTCATGGAATAAGCTACTTCTGAAAGACAGATACATCACAGAAAACATGGATAGCCATTTCAAGCTATGACACAGATAAGTTGAAATTTGTACATTCATGTAGTGTTGATCGTGTATTTGTTAATCTATTTTTGTTTGTTTGTTCTGTGCTGACGAAGGCTTTGGCCGCAACGTCCATTGTTTGTTGGAGTCGTGCTTTGGTAAAGCTCTCAACCTACTTCTCGTTTTTCAGTGATTCATTCACAAAACACATGGAAGTCTGCTTACCAAAAGCATATGTGTGGCCGGTTTGTATGTATAAATGCAAATGCTGGACAATGAATAATGAAATGGTGGACAATGAATAATGAAATGATGGGGAAGCTGGTGATAGTGTCAATATGTTTTTTTCAAATTAATCTTGAAATATTGTGAACAGGGAAGGAAACATGTGCTGTTACTAGATCACTCATCAAAACTATCAGGA
Organism: Cepaea nemoralis; assembly: GCA_014155875.1. Taxonomy (NCBI): domain Eukaryota; kingdom Metazoa; phylum Mollusca; class Gastropoda; order Stylommatophora; family Helicidae; genus Cepaea; species Cepaea nemoralis. The sequence goes on from JACEFZ010002101.1 coordinate 238,608, forward strand.
AAAGACAAATGAAATTTATGGAGCATACTAACAGAAGAGGGGAAATAAAGAAATGAACCTTATGTGTTTCTTTTCTTCTATTTCTTGAGAGTTTCAGACATTATCCATGCATTATGTTTCCATTTTTTTTTTCCAAGAATACATGATTCATTTCAACTGTTTTTAATCTGGTGCCAGCAGTCTTTTGTACCCACCTCATCTGTTGACTGTTGTAGGACGAGGGCATCATTAGTCTATAAACCACATCTTTTAGGCCTCAATTGGTTTTGTGCTTGTGATTACAAAAGTACATTATTCTTTAGACATGCATAATCTAATGTGCTTAGGTGATTAAGTTTAATGTTTTAATTTACCCTAATGTTTGATTTATATATGCAAACTTACATACTTCTAATTTTTTTATTTTGCTACTTAGCTGTCCAACTGACCTCACTTCCAAGGGCAGCAAGTACTCCTAGTCGATTGGAAAGGTCGGCCAGCACTGGCAATTGTCCAGATTTTCTCGACGACGACATCGATGCTCTAATAGCACAATTTATCATTCCTCCCCCTCCATCTTTGTCTGGTGTTTCCACCGATCCCCATTTGCATAATGGTGATTTGAGACAAATGAAAGCAATAGGCGATGCCAGCTTGTCACTTTCTGATAACAACAGTAATATTGATGATCTGGCTCACCTAATTATACCTCCGCCACCACCAAATATCGCAAACAGCTCTCAGATAGATTACATTTCAGTCGTCCCCCCTGTTCATGATACAACGACATCTGGACAAGATCTTGAGAAATCATCTGGTAAACTTGTATTCCGGCACAAACGTTCCTCTTCTTTGGATATAAATTTCTTACGCAGCTCAATGGATCAGTTTGATTCCAAATTTAGGAGTATATCTATGGATGACAATAAAAATGTCATTGATGCCACATCAAAGAAAATGTCATCCTTAGATGTTAATGGAGGGACTGCTGGTGAATCTTTGAATAGCATTTTAGGTAATTCCCCTGCATCAGTATCTGAAAAACTTCATAGTTTGCTGCAATCATTGCCTACTTTTGCCCAAGAAAATGATCAAATGAAGGGTAATGCTGATATTGTAAGAACTGGTTCACATCTGATTCATCGCAGCTCATCTTTAGACGTAATCACTTCACAGACCAAACAACGAGATCCTAATTCTATTCCAATTTTTTCTAGAAGTGCATCATTAAGGCTCAAATGGCCACCTTCCAGGCCAAGGAGTCAAAGCTTGTGAGCCTGCGACTTCCGACAACTTTGTTACCAGAAAGCCTAACTCACATATCTTGACAAATTTATCAGGTACTACATTCAAATCCAGCTCTGCTAAGGATTTGGATAAACCATCCAACGGCTCTGAGAGTTTTGCTACTATGAAGGCAAAACTTAAAGACTATAGGGATTTTCTGCTTAGCAAAAGCAAATCAAGTGCCTCAAAGAAACACACAGCTAGCTCAGATTCAAAACAGAGTTCGGAAACTGATTTACCACACCGATCGAATTCCTTCAGTAAACTTTTGACACAATTCACCAGAAAAGGATCCAAATCAGATGACTGTGGAGTCGCAAATCTAGCCTCAGCAGACGACAACTGGGAACTGAAAGAAGCTAAGCCAGCCTCGTCACCATCACTTCCTGGTGAACTGATCATGGAACAAAGGGGAGAAAAACGTGTGCCTGTTGTTCGAGATGCTTTAGGTCTAAATCGGCCAACTCTGCGACCTCTTTCAAACACCCTAAATCAGGTAAGTTTAAAAATCATCTCCCAATCTTTATTTATGTATGATAATTTATATGCTCTACATTCTTATTTTCTGTTCCCATATTTATATGCTTGTTGATGCTTTCATCCTATTTATTACATCCTTAAGCTAATGCCATGAAGCCACCCATATTCCCTATTTTACCGCTTGAACATGTCAAAGTAGCATACTTTTCTATGTTAAGTGGTTAAAGTATATTCCATTTGTTGCTTACTTTTTAAAATAGTTCTATCTATTTCTTAGTGATTATAAACATTTATATATGTTTACCCATTTTTTACCGTGAATATTTTGCAAACTTTATTACAAGGCCAAATAAGAGTGGTGCTTTTTATATTTTATATTTAGATTGCTTCATTTTGTTTTTCTTTTATGCAATTCTCCGTTTACAATAAACACACACACACACACACACACACACACACATGCTTGTGTGTTTGTGCATGTGTGTGTGTGGTTTTTTTAAATTCACAATGGTTGGAATGAAAACAACATAATATTCACAATGATTGGAATGAAGTCAACATAAAGTTCACAATGGTGGGAATGATGTCAAAATAAAGTTTACAATAGTTGGAATGAAATCACCATAAAGTTCACAAAGTCTGGTATGAAGTCAACATAAAGTTCACAAGGTTTGGAATGAAGTACACGTGAAGTTTACAATGGTTGGAATGAAATCAACATAAAGTTTACAAAGTTTGGAATGAAGTCAATATAAACTTCACAGAGGTTGGAATGAAGTCAACATAAAGTTTACAATGGTTGGAATGAAATCAACATAAAGTTTACAATGGTTGGAATGAAGTCAACATAAAGTTCACAATGACTGGAATAAATCAACATAAAGTTCACAAGGTTTGGAATGAAGTACACGTGAAGTTTACAATGGTTGAAATGAAATCAACATAAAGTTTACAAAGTTTGGAATGAAGTCAATATAAACTTCACAGAGGTTGGAATGAAGTCAACATAAAGTTCACAATGGTTGGAATTAAATCAATATAAAGTTCACAAAGGTTGGATTGAAATCAACATAAAATTCACAATGGTAGGAATATGAAGTCAACATAAAGTTCACATAAAGTTTACAATGGTTGGAATGAAATCAACATAAAGTTTACAATGGTTGGAATGAAGTCAACATAAAGTTCACAATCTTCTTCTTCTTCTTCTTCAGCATTCCGAGCCATTGAGGTTCTTTGCTGCAAATACAATCTGTCTCCATTCGTCTCTCTGGTGGACCTTCTCTTGCCAGTCGTTGATTCCAAGTGCTTGTAGGTCTGTATGTATATTATCTCTCCACCGCCTTCTTGGTCTACCTCGGGGTCTACGGTCATTTATTTCCTGAGTGTAAGCGAGTTTTGTTTCCCTATTATCTTCCATTCTTTCTATATGCCCCAGCCATTGTAGTCTATTAGCCTTCATGATACCAGTGATTAGCGGGGACTTAAACAAATCATAAATGTCTTTGTTACTTCTTCTTTTCCACTCTCCACTTTGTGTATCCCTAATGGGTCCAAAGATGCGTCTTAAAATTTTGTTCTCAAAGGTTTGTAACAAGGCTTCGTCTCCTTTCGTTGTACTCCAGGTTTCAGAGCCATACAGCACAACTGGTCTGATCAGTGTTTTGTATATTGTGATTTTGGTGTTACGAGATAGCGCCTTTGATTTTAGTAGATGTTGTAGTGCATAGTATATCTTATTTCCAGAGTTGATTCTAGTTTGTATTTCTTCCCTTATGATGTTGGAGCAGTTGAAGATTGTACCCAGGTATTTGTATGTTTCCGTTCTTTTAATGGTCATATTATCTATTTGTATGTGGCCAGAGTTTTTAGCCATTCCGTCTCTTGAAATTACCATATATTCTGTCTTATCTTGGTTGATAACCAGCCCCATCTGTTGGGCTTTTTCCTTTAAGTGAGTCAATATTTCTAATGTCTTTTGTTCACTTTGCCCTATAATATCTATATCATCTGCATAACCAAGCAGCTTGGATGTTCCTCCAATATCACATTCCTCCTTTACCTTCCTTACAACTTTCTCTAGAGCCAGATTGAAGAGTAGCGGCGATAGTGCATCACCCTGTTTCAAGCCAGATGTTATTTGGAAGGGGTCTGATTTCCTGCCTTTATATGTTACTATATTATAAGTATCTTCCATGCATAGTTTGGTCATGTTAATTAACTTCCTTGGTATTCCAAATTCCTGCATAACATTCCATAGACTATTCCTATGGACACTATCATAAGCCTTTTTAAAATCCACAAAAATGTTATGGAGATCTCTTTTATATTCCCAATGTTTCTCGGCTATTTGTCGTAAGATAAATATCTGATCTATTGTTGATCTGTTTTGTCTAAAACCCGCCTGGTAGTCACCTAATATGTCTTCTGAATATGGTTTTAGTCTATTTAGTAATACTGCGGATAGTATCTTATAGCTTGTGGACAGTAGTGATATTCCTCTATAATTTCCACATTGGAACTTGTCTCCTTTCTTAAAGATAGGTATCAATAATGACTCTTTCCAGTCATGGGGTAATTCTTCTGTCCTCCAGATTTTTATTATTAGTTCGTATAGCTTTAGATGTAATGCATGGCCACCTGCCTTTATAAATTCAGCAGCAATTCCATCAGTCCCAGTTGCCTTATTGTTTTTAAGTCGTGTGATTACATATAGGATTTCTTCAAATGTAGGTTCTTCAATTTGTGGTTCGCATGTTAGAACCTCTTCCTGTGGGAAAATGTTACTTGGAGCTTCACAATTTAGTAATTCAGTAAAATATTCTTTCCATGTGTTGCACATTTCTTCATTGGTATTTATCATATTCCCATTTTTGTCTTTTAAACCATATGTGTTTTGTTGGTGCCCTCGTTTCATTGACTTCAGTACTTTAAAAAACTTTCTGGATTCATTTTTCTGGTGATTAGTTTCCAAATCTTTGATTATATTACTCATATATTCTCGCTTCTGCTGTCTGACTATTTTTGTAGCCTCTTTACATTCATTTCTATAATGCTCTTCCTTTTGGATGTTATTGATGTCATTTAACCATACATGTCTGGCATTCTTCTTCTTAGTGACTGCTTCTTCACATTTTTGATTGAACCATCTGTTCTTTCTATGCGTGGTTGACACACCGAGACATTCTTCTGCGGTAGATTGAATTGTATTCTTGATGTTCAACCAAGTTTGGTCAACGCTTTCCTCCAAAGGGTTTTGCAAAGTTTCAAGTTTACATTTTAAAAGTTCACAATGACTGGAATAAATCAACATAAAGTTCACAAAGGTTGGATTGAAATCACCATAAAATTCACAATGGTAGGAATATGAAGTCAACATAAAGTTCACAATGGTTGGAGTCAGTCAACATAAAATATGGATACGGAAATAGACAGAAGCATAAAAAAACAAGAAGGTATGTTAGGATCCTGAGGACAAATAACAAACACATAAACCAGTTACACACCTTACCAGACCCCAGACCTTGTGAACAGAAATCAGTGCCACGTGACTTTGTGCTCGTTATACTCTTAAGTTATTTGTTAGCCCTATACAGTACATCACAATCAACCCCAGCATTGTTGACTGTGATTTTCTAGTAAATTTTACATTTAGTAATTTGCCATTTGGTGATCATGTGAGATGGCCAAACATGACCGCTTATGCTTATCGGCATGGCACATGATGATGATGATGAGTTTGACATTTTCTGCATGACCAGTGCTCATACTATTGTTATAAAACAACACAAGATGATCTGCTTCCATTGTGCTTGCAGCTGATTTTGAACCTGGTTTGTGGGATTATAAAAGGCATTCACTGCACCTTCACCACAGAAGTCAGCTGTTATCACTCTACCGGATCCTAATATACCTTTTTGTTTCGTTTTATATTGTAATATCCTGCTGCAGTCCAGATTTTTCTCTTAACAAAACCATTACAATTGTTGATTATATAATATATGCATAACAAAGGCAACAAGTGAAAAACAACAACAACATTCGCTGACAGATTTTCTTGGAAAATAAATTATCTTTTATCTAAAACAAATGATAAGAATGAAGTTTGAACATGTTATAATCAGGAAGAATAAAATTCAAATGTAACTTGAAAAAAATCAGGAAATAATTTATTATATGAGAGAAAACTGACATATTAAGTATATGCGATTAAAAAAAGGGTTCACAAACTGTTTACAAAGAAAGATGCACGTGGAAGCTTACACACCTGTGTCAGTAAGTAATGCACAATTCTTTCCTACACCTTGAAACGTGTTTGGGTACATGGTGTCAGCTCGATATTTTTATGGACAAACAGGCACTCAAATGGTGATGTGGTTAATATTATACCGGCCGCCTTTACTGTAAAGAACATTCCCTCGTACCATTTTACAACCTCGGGGCCCAAGTCAATCTTTCACAAATTCCCGCCCTTGGTGTGGATTCCAGCAATTGGTAACAAATATGAATGTAAGAAACATCGACCTTATATAAACTTCAGATGATAGATATATAGGCTGAAGAGTTGTGATAGTCAATTCTGCTCGAGACCAGGCTCCTGAAGAAGAACTGTGTATTCGTGTGTGCTTGTGGGCATGCATGTGATTGTGTGTGTGTGTGTGTCGCTTAAACGACTTCATTGCACCGGGTTTTATCCCATATGGCTCGGTCTCTTTCCGCGGAAAGTGTGTGTGTGTTTAGCTATGGTACTTTGGTAGCTAAGCATTAGTCTAGGCTCCAAAGTTACCCCAGTCTAAACTGGGTACCAGGATGTTTCTTGGGAAGTACGGGTGCCATGAGACAGATCGCATCATGTGCTGAGTGCCAATGTTTCTATAACAGTTATGAGTCTTAAAGATTGAGCACAACCCACTACTGGCAACGCTGATCATATTCCGGTATGAACCTATGGCCTTGTCCACGTTAATGTGGAAGCACTAGACTCGAGCTTCGCTCTCATTTGAGCTCGTCAGTAGTGCATATCCTTGACTGGACTTGGGATCGAAATCCGGATCACTGGCGTGCGAGGCGAGGCGAGTGTGCAACCCCTAGACCACACGGCTTATGCTAGTCGCGACCAAATTATCACACTAGGAGTTCAAAGTGTGATTCTAAAGAGTAATACTGTGTGATTCTGAACTATATTAATGTGTGATTCAAACTACTTTAACTAAATAGCGTGGACAAGACCTTCGGTTCGTACCGGAATACGATGAACGTTGCCAGTAGTGGGTTGTGCTCAGTCTTTTAACCTCAAATCACGAAACAACCAAATCAATATCAGTTATAAGAGTCTAGCACACTACGCCCAGTGCACCTTAAGTCGGGCAAAAAGGTCATGTTCTCTCTCTCTCTCTCTCTCTCTCTCTCTCTCTCTCTCTCTCTCTCTCTCTCTCTTTCTCTTTCTCTCTCTTTCTTTCTCGTTCTCTCTCTCTCTCTCTCTCTCTCTCTCTCTCTCTCTCTGCATTACTATTATTTGGATCGTGTGTGTGTGTGAAACTATATGTGTGTGCAAGCACACATGTACAGTGCATGTATGTGTGTGTGTGATATCAGATATTGTTAGAATCTTAATTTGAATTGAGGTCACATACATGAGCTGCGTGCCCTTGAACTTGACAGCATTCCATCTTCGGTAAAAAGGTCTTCAACGGGCGGTAAAAATAAATATTTGATGAACAGTTGATGAAGAAGGTATCCTGTATTCTCAGTAGGCTAACTCAACTTTTGATTGTTGATTGCATGGCCAGATGCTGGTCTCAAATGAGCTTTTTTTTTTTTATTGCACTCAGACTTAATTATTATTTAATTGTTTTCCTAATTACTTAACTGCTTTTCTGCTACATATTTTATATATTGATATTAAATTCTTAGAAGTAAATGCTTCATTCAAAGTGTGATTCTAAATTCTAAAGAGTAATAATGTGTGATTCTGAAAAATATTTTTTTTTGCGCATGCTCGCTTTGAACTCAAGCGTAGTCCATACGCAGGACTGAATTTTACATGTGGGTTAGGTTTCCTTATTAATCATACCACTGTGTATGATATGATGATTGTTTAATCCCTGAATGCCTTCAGGTAGTTTTGTTTTGTGATAAAGGAATCAGTCTGTTGTTTAACAATTATTAATTGCAGGTAATGAGGATATCAGACATGCAAATCACAAGCAGGGCCGAAGAAGTTTGCTGCGTGTTTATTAGTTGTTACATAAAACCATGTTAAAAATACACTCCAAAAACTACATACCTGCCAACTCTCTAAAATAAAAACATGTAGGCTATACCAGTAAACACCATACGTCAACAACAACAAAATAAGCAAAGACAATTTTTATGATCATTACCTTTTGTTTCATTATCATTACCTTTTGTTTCATTATCATTACCTTTTGTTTCATATTATCATTACCTTTTGTTTCATTATCATCAGTGGCTGTCAGAACTCATTTATTTTATAGTTATCATTAGAGCCTTCGGCTTTTATTTTATATTTTATTTTATTTATTATTATTTACTTAAGTCAAGTCAGTCGTTAGTAAGGTGCTTGAAAGTCATGTTTAAGTCATATGTGACTGAGCTACCATATGACAGTAGACGGTACCGCCACTTTCTGTTAGCACCGATTGTTGGGTGGCGCTCACCAAACTCACCTGGAAGGGTGCAGGCCTTACCCTAGTGCGGGGAAATGCAACCTAAAGAACATGTCATGGCAGCTTGGTCGGCAACTGGTCTAGGATGGAAGCTCCGATAGGTGGACAGTTAGAGCATTGCTTTGCTGATCCGGCAGTTTCTACAGCTTGTCTTGTTCCAGACGATTTTAAAAAAAGTCTACACGTATTATCATACGTATTGGGATTAGTGCCTTTGTTCTGGAATAAACAAGGCAGGCCGAGAGAAGTATCACCGCAACACGTGATCTCTAAATTCAGCACTGGCGTTGTGCTGTGAAGAAGTATACCCCATTTCACAAACTATTGTCTATCAAGACGGCATGGTGCCGGTCAGTCTGGTGCTTAGACACAATGGAACATCTTACCCCCAAGGCAGTCTCATCTCATCTCATCTCATCATGTTCCTCTTGTACCTTGCGGTGTCGAGGTGAAGTATAAACATCGCGAGAGCCCGATTATGGGCTTCATGTATCGATATTCCCATGGACTCTGCTATTCCCTCCGTCCAACGTTTACGTGGTCGACCTCTTCCTCTGTTTCCATCTGGTCTGTACATCATTGCTTGTTGTCGTATGCTGTTGACTGGTAACCTACTTGCATGGCCAAACCATTTGACTTGCTGCTTTCTAATAAAATCTAGTGCTGCTATATCCCCCACTTTAGTCCTGATTTCTTCATTTCTGATCTCATCTCTTCTTGATACGTTGAGTATTCTTCTCAGGAATATTTCTGTTGTTGTGATTTTTCTTTTCACTTTTTCTGTCATTGTCCAGATTTGGCATTGGTAGCATAGAGTTGGTAGGAAGATTTATTGTAAAGTGCTTTCTTAGTAGTTATTTATACATGTTTGTTCTTTAGTATTGGTGCCATTTGTCCAATGAGTTGGTTTGCCTTATTGCATCTATTTTCGATCTCGTCTTCTGATCTGCCATTTGATGATATTATACTTCTTAGGTACTTGAAACTCTTTACTTGTTTCAAGGGATGTTCATTTACGTGAATTGTTTTTTCTTCTTTAGTGATAGTCATTACCTCTGTTTTGCTGGTGCTAATTTTTATGTTATGTTCCCTACACATTTCGTTTAGACTATTCATGTGGTCTTGTAATTCAGCTTCTGATTTTGCTATTAGTGCTTGGTCGTCCGCAAACAGGAGTTCTCTAATGGTTAGATTTGCAGATGGTTCTTCTTCTGTGTTCTCGTCATGCGGTATTCTTGCTGTCTCTGCTTGGCTGGTTTCTTTACATATGTTGTCTATATATGTTATGAACAAGAGAGGGGACAGGACACAACCTTGTCGTACTCCAGATCTTATGGTGAAGGGTTCTGAGTGTTCTCCAGTTGCTCTCACTATGCATTCACTTCTACATAGGTTTGTTAGATGTGTACTCACACCATATCATTTAAGGATTTCCCACAGCTTGTTTCTATCTATTCTATCAAATGCCTTTTCTTGGTCGACAAAGGCTAAGTAGAGTGTTTCATTGAATTCGATTGATTTTTCTATAAGTTGTCTAAGAGTAAAAATTGCATCTGTATATCCTTTGTTTTTCCTAAATCCAAGTTGTATTTTGCTTTGCTGGGGTTCTATAGTAGTTCGTAATATTTTCTCCATACTCTTCCCGGTCTTTTTGTTTTCCCTCTTTACTATTCTATTCACATGTCTTCTCGCTATTCTATATTCTATGTAATCACATTCCTGTTTGCTCTCCAACCACTTTTTATATTTTTTTCCTTTTTGTCTGTTACCGCTTTCTTTACCTCTGCGTTTTTTCGTGGTTCCACATGTTATTTTTGCAGTATTTAAAATGCTTGATTTGAACATCTCCCATTCTTCTTCCACTGTTTTTCTTTCTATAGGTAATTTTACAAAGATTTCAGTTTGTTCTTTCCCATAAATTTCCCTTACTGCCTCGTCCTTAAGGTTTTTTAAGTTTACTGATACGCATGGCATGTATTTTCCTGCTCTTTGCTTTCTTATTCTGATGGTTCGTATTGTGGCGACGACTGATTTATGATCTGTGTTTATATTTAAATTGGTCACTGCCCTTGCATCTAATATATTTCTCCTTCTGTTATTTCTAGTTAATATAAAATCAATTTGGCTTTTAGTATCTAGATCGTTCCATTTATACTAGGTGTATACTTGTGAGTCTTTATGTTTATAGAATGTGTTTGTTATATAGAGGTCGTGTTGGCTGCAAAGCTCTATCAGTCTACTTCCGTTATCATTCCTTTCATTATGCTGATCTCCAAATGCTCCCAGATGTTTTTCTATGCCCACTCTGTTATGTCCTAGTCTTGCATTGAAGTCACCCATAACTATGATGTTGTCCTGCTTATCTATTTTATTTAGCACGTCATGGATGTCTTCGTAGAATTCCTCGCATTCTTGCTCATTTTTGTTTGTATTACATGGTGCATATATTTGTACATATGTTTCATTGTGTGTTCTTTTATTCTCACTGTTATGATTCTTTCTGATATATATTTTATTTCTAGTATTCCTTTTGCTAGCCGTGGTTCGATGACTATTCCTACACCGTGTCTTGCCCTTTCTTGCTGTTCGACTCCAGAGTAGACAAACGTGTAACTGTGGTGGAGCTCCTTGCATTCTTTCCCCTTTGTTCTGGTATCCGCTATTCCCATCAGTCCAATTTTCCTCTCTTCCATTGTTTCTATAAGCTCTTCTTCTTTACTACTGAAACCGCAGACGTTCATTGTGCCTATTTTTTGAGTCGCTGATCTGTCTCGTAGTCCATTAACATTGCCGGGTCGATACCCCAAGGCAGTGTTAACAATAATAACAGTAGTGTAGTAAAAATAATAATTTTTCGCACAATAACAAGTTTGTGTGACCTTAAATTTCAAGGCCAGGTGGCCCTTTGTCTGTTTAAACAATTTTTGAGTTTGTTCTCATGTGCTTAGTTTAATTTTACTGCAGCGAAAGAAACCTCAAGTTACGAGAAAAATCATTTATGTCATTGTCTTTACCAACCGGTGAATGCTGAAATGTTTGCTTGGATGGAATTTTCTTTTAAATCACCGTGCTTTTTGAACCATCGACACATACAGGCTAAGCTGAACTATTTCAGAATTATCTATGTACAAATAGTTATATTTGCATTTTCAGACAGCAGAGGAAGAGAACGAACAAAGTAAAAATAATGAAACCGATAAAGGTAAATCTGATAACAAGGAATTCGAGGAGCAGGTAACTGCCTTGCATATGTCAATGGCTTGCATGCTTGGGTGGTGTTGGATATTAAATATTATCTCAATACTGTAGTAATCACTTACACTGCTTATCGTTCAACCCAGTTATAGGGCCTTTATGGGTGTTGCAGATGTTGATATTTTATCTATGTTTTACAATCTTTCGGAACTGTTTTCAAATGTTAACAGGCTTGCCTTTGTGTTGACGCACAGCCATTATTCCTTGTTAAAATGTTTAACTTGCATGGTTTATCTAATGACAGACAGGCAATACAATTCTCGGGAATGGGTAGATTGTTGGGTATAAGAGCTTTCAGAAATGGAACCGCCCTGAAGTAGTAAATAGCTTTGGTTGTACAGAAAGTCTTGAAATAATGCTTGAGTGTATGGTTCGTATTCTGTTTGAGAGCGCTTTAAAAGCTCCGTGAGAACTGGAAACGAATCCAGTGTCACAAATCAATAGTTCATAAACAAGATATTCATAAGAAATCATACATACAGTAGGGAGAGAGCCAATGATAGAATATAATAATAGACCAACAAATCAAATGATCTGGCCATGTAGCACGATTATTACAAGACAGTGTCCCACAAAGAGCTTTAGCACTTCGGTATTATGAAAACACAGAAAGAGGTCGCCCGCAGACGATTGGTTGATGAAATATGTGAGCCTGCAAACAGCACCACACATGTAGCACAACGGGACGCAGAGGTGTTTCCAAGGCATCAGGGCTGGGTTCTATAGGCCAAGACCTATTGACGCGTCCTCGTCGAGCGTCCTGGACAACAGGTCCCTTCGGGGTCCTGGCTGAAGTCAGTAGGATCGTTGATTACTCCGAAGTCGGAGAGTGTCTGCCTGCACGGCGAGGAACCACCAGTCTGCACGCCAATAAGTCAGACATGGGACAACGGATACTCACAGAAACCTCAAGTCCTGTATGACATCACACTGATGTTGTGAACAGGATGTCTTCATCCGACATACAGGACTTCACGCTGGAGTTCACAGCCAGCGAACACAAACAAACAAGCAAGCAAGCATGTAGCACAACCCAGAGCTCTCACAAAATGTATTTTCTTATTATGACACTGAAGGACAACACAAGGTTAAAGAAGAAGAAGAAGAAGAAGAAGAAGAAGAAGAAGAAGAAGAAGAAGAAGAAGACGACAAAAGAAGAAGACGACAGAAGAAGGCGTAGAACAACATATATCGTTGTGGAGACGGGTTTACGAACGCGATTTGTAATCCCGCATACCACGTTCGAAACACAGCTGCGGGCGATTTGGAAGCAGGCCGCCCAGCGCTGGTTTTCATTCAGAGGTATGAAGGTCGGTCATTCAGAAGGCAAAAGCAAACTACTGAACGTAAACTTGCCAAGAAATCGCAAACAGCCAAAACATGCTGCAGTTGACTGTGACGCCCTGTAAAGGATATGCATCTAACTGTGAAAAATTATATACACAAAGAATACTGAACTGTGTGTATAAGGTATAATATGTATCCCATTTATAACCCAGGAGGGTTGAACAGAATATTGAATACTACAATAACAGCGACTACAAGAAGAAGATGATCTTAGGATCAAGATGTCATCAGGTAAAAACTACGACAGATTATAACATACAGGAGAGATCACAACGGCAGCAGGATATGATAAGGTCAATTTTTTTTAATAGGTATGTGTGGATCAAGCGGAGAACCTGCAAGCACATAAACAAGCCACAAGCATATAAACAAGCCACAAGCACATATCTTACAACAGTCCCTTTGTCGGTGCTAGTTGATTCTCCACATAACCTACACATATCTATTTGTTTCATGTTGCTAAGAGTAATAAGACGCATACACTTTGAACATTCAGCAAGGATATCGGATATTCCATGAACGCGAGACAAATGTTGATAGGAAAACAACATTCAAGAACAAGGACTGGATACCAATAAAAGTAAAGTGGGATGGCAAATGTGCACCATCGATGTAGGGATCCCGAAGCACACATTCCCTTCTTTACTTTAGGCTTCTTCTGTAATTTGAAATTATTTTTACGGGCGGGGTTTTGCGTTTCAGGCTTCTCCTGTCGGAACTGATTCAATGCCGAAGGATAATATATCGCCAAATGTCATCTCCCATTTGGACAGTAGGGCGATATATCGCCAGACTAAGGTCATCGTGTTATTTGTTTAATTTCGCGGTATCTTCCGCAATATTAATGCTCAGTGAACGGAAATTCACATTATAATATTTGTTTATTTGATTGTGCACCATGTTTGGTTCAAACCTACTTTTTTGCTCGGCACTGAATCAGTTAAGAGTTTCTGTGACTGACGATTGTTTTCACGATTAGACTAAGAAGTAAGAAGTCACTCGCCATTTTAATTTGTAAATGATGAGATGAGATATAGGATTGTTCATATTTTCTTCATCTCATATACTGCGGAAGCCCGAAGTTATATTATTTTTCAAATTATGTTAATATTTTGAATAACGAAGACAACAAAACTAGATTGCACTATGTATTGTCCGGTATATTTCGCTGCATCTCATCAGGTGCGTAGTGCAAATATCTCCCAACATAAACTAAATTAATTAGATAAATCCTTCAAGCTGAAATATACAACACACTTAAAAACACAGTAATTTGAATTGTCTACCACGATACATTTTAATTGATTATCATGTCTTTTTCTTTGCACAAAGTTGGTTTCTGTAAATGTTAATATGTTAATATTAATCATAATGATAAAGGGAACATGTGATAATTATAACTAGAACAGTATAAGAAGAAAGTATTTGCCACAAATGACCACAGTGTTTGGTCATAAAATGAGAAGAGCGGCATTGGAGAGCATCGTAACGACTTGAATGATCAATGCGAGAAGAGACAGGGGTGGAGATTAGAACGAGCTTGGAGACAATGCCTGATGTGGTTTCTCATAGCTTTATTGCGAATTAGTTTGGACTGCGGGGTAGCTAACATCGAATATCTAGAAAAAAGCTAATGAAAATAGAACATTATACAGTGCAGACCTGATAAGACGACCTCACCTGGGATCCAAGAAATAGTTTTTCTTATCAGAAATTCCCCTTATAAGAGTTCAAGCATATAGTAATGCATTTACAACGTACAATACAATATTGTTCTTCACAACAGAAATTCGCCATATCCGTTAGTCGTTAGATCGCCTTAAACGGTGTACACTGTATACAAATGTAAGGAGACAGTGATCTTTGGTCGTGTAATGGGGCATAGAAAAACATCGTGACGGCTGGAAAGATCAGCGGTATAGAAGGTAGTGGTGGCAGACAAAGAGAATTTATGCAGAATGAACTATGACAGTGGCATGGAGGAATATCAGGGACTGAGATCTGTGGAGATCCACGAACTCTCACGTGATACACCACTCGGTAGGTCCTATTTGCTACAGAGATGTGACCAGACAAATAATAGCTAAATCATTATCTGACTGCTTGAAGGTGAAGGTATTGTTGCAATTTATTGCTTGTAAAGTGCTGCGCATTATTTAACAAATTAGCTTGCTTAATCTCACAGCTTGCATTGTTTAGTCACTACACGTTTTCATGGTAAATGTTTTATTATAAATGATAAATATGAGCACACATGAACTTTCACTTTCCTTGTCGTAAATAACGTGAAAGTTTCCTGATGTATGGCACAGACTTTGTCTCTGTCTAAATGGTTACGTGCTGTTACCTGTTTACGTATTATTAACAGTTTAAGCTTCTGTCTTTAGCTTTTTTATTTATTTATTTGTTTATTTGTTTATTTATTTATTGGCGTTCGCTCGCATTGACCTCAAGTGTAGTCCACACACATGCTATTACTGAACTGATTTTTGCGAGTGGATTTGCTTTCCCTATTACCAGTGCCCCTTGCCATCAGACGAACCCATTCCGTACTTATACTTTATGTCCCCAAGCTGTTTTAGAAGTCACCATTTTAGTCCAACTGTATGTGTAGGGGTTGAACCCGCTAACTTGGCATCAGCACGTCGGACGTTTAAGAGCGAGCGCGCTTACCCATTCTTGCATGCTGACCTCTGTCATTTGAATATAAAAGGACACCAACTGTTTGGTAAAAGTGGCCCCTAAAAGTGCTGGACTCTCGCCGTGAATACTGTCCTAAATATGAGATACCATCTATTAAATGTTACTTGCTGGAGGCCAACTGTAATGTGATTTCATACGACCTTGCCAACAGTCTGCTTCTTCGTAATGTACTAGGCCCAGCGTAACGGTCCGATATATGTGTCTGTTTATTTGACATGTTTTGTTAGGATGTATTTCTGAGGCCCTTTTTTAAAAAAAAAAGTATTGGACACCTTTTACATTCCCTAGGGCAGTTGTTCTCAACCGGTGATGAATTCCCCCCCCCCCCCCCAGGGGGGAATTTTAGGGTTTCCGGGGGGGGGGGGGGGGATGAAGACCATTTCAAGATCGCGTTAATACAAGAACCGATTACTTTATATTGTTTTTCCCTTCATACTTTACAATTATGTACGTCTCATTCTTCTAAAATTTATTTTATAAAGTAAGTAGACCCACAAATCATGTTTTATGTGGATGTCTAGACTTGTTTTAATATATGCTATTAAATTTACCTTCCATTTTTACGTATATTGTGTAAGGGTGGGGGAGGGGGGATTTTTAGATAGGAAATATGAAAAGGGGGGGGGGGATGACGTTCTGAAAATACGGTGAAGGGGGGCACGGGCCCTAGGGGGCATAATGCTATTAAGAATCGTTGGTATTTTTTCCTTCTTCTTCTTCTTCTTCTTCTTCTTCTTCTTCTTCTTCTTCTTCTTCTTCTTCTTCTTCTTCTTCTTCTAGTTCTTCTTCTTCTTCTTCTTCTTCTTCTTCTTCTTCTTCTTCTTCTTCTTCTTCTTCTTCTTCTTCTTCTTCTTCTTCTTCTTCTAGTTCTTCTTCTTCTTCTTCTTCTTCTCCTTCTTCTTCTTCTTCTTCTTCTTCTTCTTCTGCGATAAGTTTTTGCTATGCGTCTATTCCAGCGTGGGTCACATACTGAAAGGTGCATGGCAACCCCTGTAGTGTGGAGATGTCCGCTTTCTAGGCTCCCGCCACTTACACCAACATATTCTGACTTCGACTATTACGGTTTTTGGTTTTTTTTTTATCAAGGATGTATCCTCCCATAAGCAAATGGCCTTCCCAGGCTTGTGTGCTCTGTCTGCTCAGATTTTCTATCAGGTTTTTCTGTGGCTTAGGGCTTGCGAACGCGGTTTGTGAGCCCGTATACCCGGGTTCGAAACACAAGGGCGCTGGGTTTTTTTCGAAAAAAGGTATAGAAGCCGGTCGTTCAGAAACCAATGGCAAACTACTGAACGTAAAATTTGCCCAGGAATCACGAACAGCGAAAATGCTGGGGCTGACTGCTACGTCCTGTGAAAGATGGCAACTTAATTAATTAAGATTTTAATTACGTTCGTATTCCATAGTTGAGGGTTCAGGCGAACTAGCTCGTGATAATATGGATTGCAAACAATTAGGTATATTTAGCTCCTGCGAAAAGAAGAGCCATACTAAAAACAGACACAGTGTGAATACCTTACACAAAATAAAAGCGAACAGCAAAATCGGACGACGAAACGAAGTAGCAGCCAGACAAGTAAATATTATGGAACAAAAGAATATGCAACATTTAGTAGATGCGGTTATTGTACACAGTGGCAACTAGTTAACAATTAGTCGCATATCCTTTACAGGACGTCACAGTCAACCCCAGAATTTTTTGGCTGTTCGTGATTTCTTAGCAAGTTTACATTTAGTAGTTTGCCATTGCATTCTGAACGACCGGCACTTATACCGTTGTATGAAAACCAACGCAAGGAGGTTTGCTGTCAAATCTCCCGCAGCTGTGTTGAACAACTAGGATTAGAATTAAATTGTAAGAAGACAGAGATTATTATCTGTCTAAGAAGAAAGAAATACTGCATTGTAATGTGCGGGTAAATGGGAATGTTCTTAAACAAGTTCATCGGTAAAGGTGAAGCTATCTTGGAACAGTCATGACGTGTAACTGGAGGCGCCGTGAAGAGATTAGAACCAAGAATCGCTGTGGCAAAGGTTTGTGCAGGAGGAAAAACATACTTTTATTTGGATGTGAAACGTGGTCGGTGAGCAGACAGGCTGAGAAACATGAAATGGCAATGGAAAAGGGGTTTATGAGGAAAATGCAAAGAATGCATTGGACAGAGAGAAAAAAACCAATGTACAAGTCCTGCAAGAAAGAAATGAAAACATTATTAGAGAATTTAGACGTATTATTTTATTTTGCACGTTAGGAGAAGAAATAAACTAAAGAACTTGGTGACACCTGGCAAGATGGGCCGGTGTGGAAGAACAAAGGGTAGACAGAGTGGCAAATATCTATATGGCTTGGCCACGTGGCATAATCGAGACACAAACACAGTGCTGATCCACGACTCTGTGATCCTGTGAGATGGCGAAATATGACCGCCTAAGCTTATCGGTATGGCTCATGATGATGATGTTTCAGGAAGAATGCACTTCTTCTCGTGACGTTAAACGCTGGAAAGTTGGATACCATGGTTATTATTCAGAAATGTAAAGTCGGTAATAATAGCTCCATGATTTATTAAGCTCCGTATGACAGAGCCTAGAAAGGAAATTAATTGTAGCCTTGCCGCGCATGTGTGTATTTTTTACAGGCCATTTCCTGTTCTGACAAAAACTGGAACATGTGACAACCGGAAAGATTTGTGGAAAGAGAGATAGAGGAAGATAGCGGGAGAAAGTTCTTGACAATCTCGTGTCACGGCACGTTAGGGGGTCAACACATTAACTGAGCCATGCCGTTGGAGATCGCAATTTGTGGAGAAGATTGATCACACACGGCAAGATCCTGTTCGTCTGTTCTGGGTTTATACTGGGATACCTGGTCGTTTGTTCTAGATTTATACTGGGATACCTGGTCGTCTGTTCTAGATTTATACTGGGATACCTGGTCGTCTGTTCTAGATTTATACTGGGATACCTGGTCGTCTGTTCTAGATTTATACTGGGATACCTGGTCGTCTGTTCTAGATTTATACTGGGATAGCTGGTCGTCTGTTCTAGATTTATACTGGGATACCTGGTCGTCTGTTCTAGGTTTATACAGGGATACCTGGTCGTCTGTTCTAGGTTTATACAGGGATACCTGGTCGTCTGTTCTGGGTTTATATTGGGATACCTGGTCGTCTGTTCTGGGTTTATATTGGGATACCTGGTCGTCTGTTCTAGATTTATACTGGGATACCTGGTCGTCTGTTCTAGGTTTATACAGGGATACCTGGTCGTCTGTTCTGGGTTTATACTGGGATACCTGGTCGTCTGTTCTAGGTTTATACTGGGATACCTGGTCGTCTGTTCTAGGTTTATACTGGGATACCTGGTCGTCTGTTCTAGATTTATACTGGGATACCTGGTCGTCTGTTCTAGGTTTATACTGGCATACCTGGTCGTCTGTTCTAGGTTTATACGGGGATACCTGGTCGTCTGTTCTAGATGTATACTGGGATACCTGGTCGTCTGTTCTAGATGTATACTGGGATACCTGCTCGTCTGTTCTAGGTTTATACTGGGATACCTGGTCGTCTGTTCTAGGTTTATACTGGGATACCTGGTCGTCTGTTCTGGGTTTATACTGGGATACCTGGTCGTCTGTTCTAGGTTTATACTGGGATACCTGGTCGTCTGTTCTGGGTTTATACTGGGATACCTGGTCGTCTGTTCTAGGTTTATACTGGGATACCTGGTCGTCTGTTCTAGGTTTATACAGGGATACCTGGTCGTCTGTTCTAGATTTATACAGGGATACCTGGTCGTCTGTTCTAGGTTTATACAGGGATACCTGGTCGTCTGTTCTAGATTTATACTGGGATACCTGGTCGTCTGTTCTGGGTTTATACATGGATACCTGGTCGTCTGTTCTAGATTTATACTGGGATACCTGGTCGTCTGTTCTGGGTTTATACAGGGATACCTGTTCGTCTGTTCTGTGTTTATACAGGGATATCTGGTCGTCTGTTCTAGATTTATACTGGGATACCTGGTCGTCTGTTCTGTGTTTATACAGGGATACCTGGTCGTCTGTTCTAGATTTATACTGGGATACCTGTCGTCTGTTTTATGTTTATATTGGAATACCTGGTCGTCTGTTCTAGGTTTATACTGGGATACCTGGTCGTCTGTTCTAGATTTATGCTGGGATACCTGGTCGTTTGTTTTATGTTTATATTGGAATACTTGGTCGTCTGTTCTAGGTTTATACTGGGATACCTGGTCGTCTGTTCTAGATTTATACAGGGATACCTGACCGTCTGTTCTAGGTTTATACAGGGATACCTGGTCGTCTGTTCTAGGTTTATACAGGGATACCTGGTCGTCTGTTCTAGGTTTATCCTGGGATACCTGGACGTCTGTTCTAGGTTTATCCTGGGATACCTGGTCGTCTGTTCTAGGTTTATACAGGGATACCTGGTCGTCTGTTCTGGGTTTATACTGGGATACCTGATCGTCTGTTCTAGGTTTATACAGGGATACCTGGTCGTCTGTTCTGGGTTTATCCTGGGATACCTGGTCGTCTGTTCTAGGTGTATCCTGGGATACCTGGTCGTCTGTTCTAGGTTTATCCTCGGATACCTGGTCGTCTGTTCTAGGTTTATCCTGGGATACCTTGTCGTCTGTTCTAGGTTTATACTGGGATACCTGGTGTATTTCCCTCTCCACACCCTCCACCCTTCCCTTCTCACACACAAACACGTCCCATAGCAGAAACATGCAATGACTCTTTGATGTGCTAGGAACACTAGCTAGGATGTGCTTTTGTAGGCCGCTGAATGCACGGAATAATATGTGGCCAGGCTTTCCCTCACTTAGCGGATGACATACGCAGGCGTCGAATCTTCGCCCGACTACGATTATTGCATTACCAGAGCAGCCCCGGGGCGACTACACTAACCCCTAAACTGAATTCAGTCAAAGTTACTATTCGTTTGTCCGCTTCATATGATATACAGGAGTTTGTAAAGTCTACTACACTTTGTATGTAAAACAAATTTGAAAAATGGAGTACATAATGTCATAAAAGAATATGTGCTCCACAGTCCTTTGTGAAGCAATATGCAACGAATGGTTGTCGTCTGCTGGGGTAATTCTTTGCACTCATGGTACTATCAACGGAAGAAAGAATTTTGTTTTTTTGTTGGTTGAACAAGTGTTTCGAAATGGCGGTCGATACACACGGATAGTTGTTAAACGATTTGTAGCAAGATTTTCTGATAAACAACCTCCTCATCGATTTACAGTTAGACATTATTTTAATAAGTTGCTTGCAACGGGAAATGTGGAAGATGCTCCACGATCTGGTAAGCCTATTGTGTCTGAAGAAAAGTGTCTGGATATCCTAGACAGAATCTTGAAAAGTTGCAGAAGGTATTTTACAATATGAAGAGATGTTTACTGTCATGTCTTGAAGCCCGTGTTGGACATAATTTCCAACACCTGTTATAATGAATACTTCATTGGTACTTTCCAGCTTCCCCAAAACAGCGTTATACTATAGCAGTGACTAGTGTAACCAATTTATTGAATTTTTAAGCACATTTTTGATGACATCATGTACTTATTTTTTTTTTTGTTTCCAAATTCGCTGTACCAGGTTGTACAGGCTAAAGGAAACACCCCCTCCCCCTCGCGCCATACACTGCAGGGCATACTATATTGACAGTAAATGACAGTTGTACGTACAAAGTGTAGTGAGACTTTACAAACACCCGGTATAACTGCAGTATGCACATGAGGAGATGCAATGAAATACGCCAGGCAAGAAACCGTGCAATACAATGTTTGGGGCTTCTATATTTAAATGCACTAAGGGAATACATTCTTTTAAATTTCTGAAACATTGCCTCCCACAATCAACTGTGAAGCGGGTGGGTGGATTACATGAGCTGAAATGTAAGCGTTCGTGAGTTGAGTTGAGTTGAGTTAAGAACCGACATCACTGCACTCAGGACATTCCCATACGTGCTCAGTCCCCTCGTTCAACAGCCAGCGAAGAGCCATACTACTAATCGTTCCCACCGCTACCTGATTAAAAGTTCTCCTGGTCTTCCCTCTCAGTTTTGAGATTCTTCCAGAACCCCTGCCGATCCCCCACAATCTCATTCTTTCCACATATGGGTTCTCAGTCTGTTCCTCCGCCTTCTCCACCTGGTCCCACAAGCGTTCGTTAACTATGTTTTTAGTCTTTCAACTAAAATATTATTCCTTTATCTGCTTCTTGTGATATATAAATCTACAGTATGCACTTGACAAGATGCCGGAAAATATGCCAGGCAATAAATCGTGCAATATATTGTTTGTGGCTTGTGTGTTTACATTTTTCACACCACTGCAATCTTCTCCTGACACTGCATGTCTCCCCAGGCCGCTGACAGAATTATGGCAACATTTGCAGCAAAGCGGCAGTTGTTGTCTTGGATATATGTCAGTGAATTGTACGGTAGATGTCTCACTTATACATATCGCTCCTCATTCTCCAGCACACCTGAAAATACCTGGGTCGCTTTTTCTTAAACCCTTGACTTGTCAGTTGCAGACTCCAAACACGTCCTTGTGACATAGCCAGCTGTATCAGACCGTCGTGCTTCTTTCGGTGTCGCTTAAGCAAACACGGACGGACTAGTTATATCTTGGATGTGTCTCTATTGTGAAACTTTAAAGATTATATTCACTAAAGCGGCGGGTGTCAAGACAGCGGCAAATAGGAGGGATATCAAAATATTGTGGGCGGAATTCACATCTGACAGGAATTAAAGCTTTCGAGCGCGTTCAGTCCGTGCAGACAATGTTCAGACGGGTAAGAATGTGTGGTTAATGTTAGTCACGCAGTTGGCTTGTGTAATTAAATCTTAACTGATTTAGTTCCAAACAAACAGTAGGTGTGGACCAAACAAGTATTCTGCCTGTTCCACTTTTCACACGGGAAAGTGAGGAGCATTTTATGTGATTTCACCTGACACGTGAACTGAGCATAATGGGGCGACCCTTTGTCGTGAAGTTGGAAACGTGACTAACTAACTAACTAACTAACTAACTAGGTAACTAACATGTATAAAATCAAATGAACAAGTATTATAATGTAAATTCCGTTCACTGAACATTGAAATTGCGAAAGATACCACGAAACAAAACAAATAACCCGATGACACTAGTAAAGTATGGCGATATATAATCTTTCGATCCAAATGGGAGGTCATATTTGCCGATATAATACCTTTTAGCACTGAATTAATTAAATAACCTGAGATTTTTCTCACGTTTTGTGCTGGATTGTTCTCTTTTGGTTTTCCTGTAGTGTTTTAAAGGGGCTATATTGCTATATCCCAGAGTTGACTGGTTTTTGCCTTATGCAGAAATGCGTGACTGCTGGGCTTCTGGTTGACTGCCACTGCCATCGACGATGAACTGTATTTTCGTGGACTGTGTGAGTGAACATCTAGGAAAGATCCAGATGGGAAAATGACTGCCGATTCCATCAGGGATGAACTGGGTGTTTCGTGGGGGACTGGTGTGTTGACATTCTTGCGGCGGCATTATGCACAGTGTATCTGTGCGGGCTGTTGTTTGTCGAGACTCTTGTCTTTCCCACTTTTCACATTGGGCAGTAGGAAGCATTTTGTGTGATATTCACTGGCACAGGAACAGAGCATAATGGGGACGACCCGTTGCTGTGAAGTTGGAACCGCGACTAACTAACTAACTAACTAACTAATTAGTTTTAAAGGGGCGAAAAGCAAGAGGGTTGACAACATATCGCCTGCAAACTTACAACACATCGCCTGCAAAGTTACACTACATCGCCTGCAAAATTCCAACACAAATACACAATTTTTCTTCTTCTTGGTTGACCTTTAGACGCCAGTATGAATAAACGCAAACAAGCAACTGTCAACTTGTTAACAGCTTCATATAGTTTGTTCTAAAACGGAGCGGGTGTAGGATAAAATAGTCTGTTCTGTATATTGTAACGCACCTGCAACAAAAATTACAACAAGCGGCAAAATAAACTAAGTACACTTGATGGGAGGTCACAACAAGTAGGTATAAAAATACATAGGGAAAAGACAAACCCAAGCAAAAAGACAAAATCAAGCAAGTGATAATTCGATCTCCTTTGATGAAACCTCACTGCAAAGCGTGAAATCACATATCTACGTATTTTGGTAGCAATGTAAGCACAGATGATGAGCCAGATTTTTGTGGAAGTTTAATTGTGTGCCCTTTGCATGACGTTGCCATCAAACTCAGGTTGATTTTCTAAGCAGTTATACGTTCAATACAGAGATATTAAAACAAGAATACAAAAGCAAGGGGAATGTTCATAGCACTAGAAAAAGTGTAGAAGTCAACAGAAAATAAAACTAGGACCAAACTAAGAATATTTAACTCCAACGTTTAATCAGTACTGCTGTGTGAATTGGAAACAAGGAGAAGGACTAAAACAAACACTAATAAATCATTAATATTTACTGGTGCTTTGCGCAGAATAGAAACCATACTGAAGGGCAAGGTTGAGGGCAAGCGAGCAAGAGGTAGACAACGATACAAGTGGGGAGATAACATCAAGAGATGGACGAACAGCAATCTGACAGAATGTACAGTCAGGGCGAGAGACAATGTTTTTTTAGATCCATTGCAGCTAACCTTCATTGTGGAGACGGCACATGATTTGTTGGGAATAATATGGTATGACTTAATCACCAATGCGAAGCCGGTGTCTGTGGCGAAGGAATGCTGAACGTGATTCGCATTCCCACATGCAGCTGCAGGCGATCTGGAAGCAGCCAACCTTTTGTTGAGTTTTAACAATGATTTGAGTATCAGTCGTTCGGGAGGCAATGGCAAACTACTAAAAGTAAGCGCGCCTCATCATTATTATGTGCCGTGCCGACAAGCGTGGGTGGTCATGTTTCTCCATCTCACACGATCATCCTACCTCTGAAGTCGGAGTGGGTTCGCTGAAGGCGAGGGACACTGTTAATAGGGAAAGCTAATCCACACGCAAAATTCAGTCCATCACTACTATTACTATAAATAGTGTGTATGGCCTGCGCTTGAATTCAAATTCAGGAGCGCAACAACAACAAAACGATCACCAGAATCGTGGATCAGCTCATTGTTCTTGTCTCGACTATACCACCTGGTCAAGCCATCCAGGTATTTACTTCTATGTCTTCCTTTTGTTCTTTCCCCCACAATCTTGCCAATTGTCACGAAGTTCTCCAATTTATTTCCTCTCATAGCGTGTCAAAACATTGTGACTGTCTACGTCTAATTTCTCTAATCAGTTTGCGGTTTTCATTTGTTTCTTGTAAGAATTGGTCGTTGGTTTTTCTGTCCATCCGTGGTATTCTTTGCATATTCTTCAGAAATCATATTTCCACAGCCACAAGATGTTTTTCAGCTTGACTGCTCATTGTCCACGCTTCACATCCATACAAAAGCATAGGCAGACTGTGTGGAAGTGGTTTAATTTCCTAGCATGTCGCTGATAAACAGTCCAGGTTTCACAAGCATATTGCAGTGTGGATAATTACTAATAGTAGACTTTCAGCTTTGTTTGCAGGCTTATTCCATTTCTGTCATATACATTCTTGTACAGTCTGCCAAAGGCCGCGCTGGCCTTGGAGATTTTTTCATTCACGTCTAGTAAGTCACAAACAGCCAAACAATGGTGGGGTTGATTGCGATGTCTTGTGTAAAGGACATGCAAACTAAACCATGCCATTTTTCTCTGATGACACTTCTGCAGGGGAGATAATCTAATTCTCTTGTGGTTGAAACAATATTTATGATGGCGTTCATCTGTTCATCCATTAAGCCGGAATGTTGTTAATACACTTGCGTCTCCTGTTACTTACGATAGTCAAGACTGGTTGACGGGGATGTGTAATTCACACGAACATGTCACCGTTGTTAAGAAATACAAGAAGAAATCGCCGACTTCAGATTATGTTGTCAAGAAGTCGGATAACGTTACTGACGCCAGAAGCCTGCCGAGTGTAGGAATATGGCAGACGTAAACATAACAGTGCGCCATCTATGGGCCTTATTTTTCTCTGAGAGACTGTGGTGGGGTGGTGTGTGAGGATAGATGGGTTCTCTCATAATGATCGCTGTAAGATTGAGGAAGGGAGTTGGTTAGTCGTGAAACCTTTGGAAGACTAAATTTTAGCTCATAGGTACGATGTACTGGCGTTCAAGTCACCTGAGTCCTGAAAAGGCTGGCTTCTGTCAGAGAGGGGTGGTGTGGACCCGATAGCTAAGTATCATATTCACGGGGGATGTGTTGAAAAAGCTGGTTTTCCCTTATCCAAACTCAGAAACAAGCAGGGTGTGTAAGACCGGTACTGAAACTTCACATCTGCGGGGAATATATTAAAAAGCAGTCAGGTTATGATTCAGCACAGTTGTCGTTACTGAGCATTGGATGTAATGCACACTTTTAAGATTGGGATATATCATTTGTATTATTTTTTGTTAGCTAAAACACAGAACCCTTTTCCACGCCATGGTGTATAATGGGTATATGGTGTTGGCGCCATATTTTAAAGACCAGTCGTTACTCGGTTACTGATGTGGTCAATATTACACCGATCGCTTTTACTTTCCAGAATATTTCCTGGTTCCTGTTTTAGGTTTGACCGACTCGAGAATCCTTGTCATTGTTTGTTAATGCCTTCTTGGATGGTGATTTGAACACAGGACTACCGGGCGAGTGAGGAAGCGAACTGGGCACTGCGTTGTCGCGGCTCCCAATTTGTATTAGAAGGGTACGAGAAGCGAAGCAGGAGAAAGGCGATTGGGAGTCATTGCTCAAGTGGACTTCATCTAAGAATATCACGAACATGCGGAGACCGAAAATCTACGTATAGTATAGTATAGTCGGGAAGGTTAACCCGGTCAACAAATGCCCGCAGAAGTCGGATGTGTCGGCCTAACGGCGCAAGAACGCAGCTCTGCTGTAAACAGGCACAACACAGTCACATCCGGAGAAAAAAAAAATCCGGATGAACGCAGAAGAAGTATAGTATAGTATAGTATAGTATAGTATAGTATAGTGGTGTAGTGTAATGTAGTTCAGTGCAGTGTAGTGCATGCAGTGCAGTGTAGTGTAGTAATCTTCGTGGTACAGCAGAAGCACCTCTGTATAATGCGATGCCCGCATGCCTTGATTCTTTGACGAAAGATGGGGGAGAGATAGAGGCCGACTAAAGGATATTAAACCTGTCTTGGTTCAGACACGTACACAAATACCATTTAGAACAACTACATACAATATTATGCGTCAGTGCGCATGCTGATATCATACTATCGATATCCACTTTTCTCTCCCTACCTTTCTCTCTCTCTCTCTCTCTTTTTCTCCTCTCTCCCTTTATCTCCCCTCTCCCCCTCGTTCTCCTCTCTCTCTCTCTCCCTCTTTCTCTCACTCCCTCTCTCTACTCTATCCACTTTTATCTCTCTTCCTTTTTCTCATCTCTCCTCCGTCTCTCTCCATCCGCTCTCTCAGCTCGCTCCCTCTCGCCCTCGCTCTCTATCTCCCCCTCGCTCTCTATCTCCCCCTCTCTTCCCCCTCTTCTCTCTCTCTCTCTCTCTCTCTCTCTCTCTCTGTCTTCGACTCCCCTTCTGTCCCCTTCTCTCTTTCACCCTTTCTCTCCTCTCTCCCATTTTCTCCTCTCTCTCTCTCTCTCTCTCTCTCTCTCTCTATCTTTCTCCTCTCTCTCCCCCTCTTTCTCTCATTGCTTCTTTGTCTCCTCTATACCCTTTTCTCTTCCTCCCTGTTTCTCCTCTCTCTCCATTTCTCCCATCTCTCCCCGTCTCTTTCCCCTTCCTCTCTCCCTCTCTCACTCTGCCTACGTGTGCTTCCCCCCCCCCCCCCCCCACCGAAATACACCCCAATAGCTATCCCGTTTGTGAAAGAACCATTGCCTCCGTACACCAACTCAGACTGCATTTATCAATTCCACGTGTGAGTGCCAAGCAACTTACACGTGCAGATCGGAAAGACTATTAGCATATCGAGTAGCTGAATATATATCAGTGTAGTGGGAAAAAGATTTCACCAGTCTTCAGGAATCCCTAACAGTCGACCGGCTATAAAACGCCCTCCTCGACAATTTCTCAACGGCTCTTAAGCGACGGTCATAAAATTAATAAAGACAAATCGTTTTGTATACTGTATATAGACAAACAATAAACGGTTGATCAAATATAATACGGTCTTAGCAATTGCACAGTTGCAGCCGGTTTTATGCAAACAATGAGTTCGTTTTCAGTTTGTAATTATCGTGTATATAATAACAGATGTGCCACATTAGAAAACTACCAGTAACTATGTGTTTTATGTATTTAAGCGAAAGTATTATTCATTTACTCACGTCAGATGATATATAACTCTACAGTGTGCACCTGACGAGATGCAGCGAAATATGCCAGGCAGTAAATCGTGCAACATATTGTTTGTGACTTCTGTGTTTAAAAAAGATATATCCCCCCCCCACATACACACACACACACACACACACACACACACACACACACACACACACAATCATCTTGTGAGAAATATATCTCGGATGTAAAAAACATTATTATGCAGGCGGATGCGATTTATCACATTGTAACAGGAACATGTGGAATACAGAACAGTTTTTATAAGTTCCTCGTGCACAAAGTGGTTGGACGGGTCTTATCACAGTAGCATATCTAGACTGTGTCAACTGAGGGTTATAGATGTTGGAGAAGTGGGTGAAAGAAAGAAAGATAGAGGTGGGTGGGTAGGTAGGTAGATTGGTTGATAGGTAGGTAGGTATGTAGGCTTACTGGTTGGTTGGTAGGTAGGTAGTCTGTCTGGTTGGTATGTCGGTGGGTAGGTAGGTAGGTAGATTGGTGGGTGGGTTGGTAGATAGGTAGATTGGTTGGTGGGTGGGTAAGTTGGTGGGTGGGTTGGTAGGTAGGTAGATTGGTTGGTGGGTGGGTAAGTTGCTTGGTTGGTAGGTAGGTAGGTAGCAATGTAGGCTTACTGGTTGGTTGGTAGGTAGGTGAGTAGGTAGGTAGGTCACACACCATGAATGCTTCGAGATAAAAATAGTCACCCACTTTTAAAGACTTGGGTAGGTAGGTAGATTGGTTGGTGGGTGGGTGAGTTGGTGGGTGGGTTGGTAGGTAGGTAGATTGGTTGGTGGGTGGGTAAGTTGCTTGGTTGGTAGGTAGGTAGGTAGCAATGTAGGCTTACTGGTTGGTTGGTAGGTAGGTGAGTAGGTAGGTAGGTCACACACCATGAATGCTTCGAGATAAAAATAGTCACCCACTTTTAAAAACTACACGAGCATGATCGATTGTTTGTCCATCGGGCTGGTAAAAAAAAGGTCACCCATCGTCAATTTTTTCTTGTCGTGTTTCTGCGTTCGTCCGCTTTGAACTCAGGCGTAGTCCATATGTAAGCTACTACATCCAGTGCACTGGACATATTTTTCCTATTACCAGTGGCGAATCTACTCCGACTTCTGAGTTACTTGTAGTTTACGTCCCCAAGTCAAGGACAAGAAGTAAACCTTTTATTCCAACTGACCGGGGTAGGGGTTGAACCCGTTATCTCAGCATCATTCTTCTCGTATGAAAATGAACATCTTAAATGACGGATTTCTGACAACAGTGGCTACGTGATTGAATAAGTAAGATGGAACTACATTCGTAATATTTTCGGTTTTTTTTTTTTTTTTTTTTTTTTGGGGGGGGGGGGGGGGGGGGGGGGTGTTTCTTCCGTATATATATAGTTAATTCATGTTTTGTGTCACGTTCTTTGAGTTCTGCCAGGCATTTACTATCATTGTTGTTAATGACAGTCCGGCGAATGGTCGAGAGGTTATACATAAAGAAGAGGTCAGCATGGCCGAATAGTTACGAACATGTGTTCTTACACATCCAATGTGTTATTGCCGAGGTAAGAGGTTCAACCCCTACACCGGACAGTTGAACTAAAATGTTGACTTCTCGTCCTTGACTTGGGGACTAAATTACAATTATCTCTTAAGTCGGAGTTGGTTCGCCTGATGGCGAGGGACACTGGTAATAGGGAAAGCTAATCCACACGCAAAATTCACTCCAGTGCTATTAGGAATAGTGTGTATGGGCTACGCTAGTGTTCAAATCGAGCGAGCGAAAAGCAAATTCGCAAAGAAACAAACAAGGTATGTTGAGATCCTGCTTTGAAACAACAAAAAACAAACTCACATATTCTATCTAGATTTACCCGGGATTGTTAACCCGCTCAACGAATGCCGGGAAGGAGTCGGGCGGTTCGGCCAAAAGGCGCAAATATCGCAGCTCTGCTGTAAGCTGGCACAAGGTAATTACGTCTGCAATAAGCAACATATCGGATGTAGAAGAAGAAATAGAAGAAGTAAGAAAATATCTAGATGAAGACAATAAATTTATTAGAAAAGTTAGACGCAGACAGTCGAGATTTTTTTATGGGGGGAATGGGAGAGCATGAAGAATAAATAATGAGTGTCTTTAGGGTTGTGGGAGTATTTTATAAGGAGAAATAAGCTTGAAGACAGTAACAACTGGCAAGCGTCATGTGGACAGAGCAAGGTGAAGACAACGAGGTAAATATCTGGAAAACTCGGCCACATGGCATGATGGAGACAAGAACACAGACCTGAATGAAACTTTGGTGATTGTGTGAGATGGCTAATCCTGACTGTCCACGCTTCACAGCATGGCACATTGTGATAATGATAATATTATACTTGGCACAGACGCCAAGCTTGTTGAGTAGGGAACACAATAACACAAACAGCACGTTTTACTTGTTACTGCGTTCCCTGATCATGTGGCTTGGCATCTTTGCCAGGTATCGTATATTTTGTTTGTGTTACTCCTCGATTAGACACTATCGTTGAATGTCAGAAAGAGAATAGTGACTGAAAGGTTATACGGAACGTGTCCTGGTGTATGGCAGTAAATCTTGGAACGTAAACAAATAAATTAGGACGAGCTTGAAGGAAACGGAGATCTTTTTTGTAAGATGTATGTTGCAATTACCGTGGACTGTCAGAGCAACTAACAACTAATGCTTGGGAAAGGCTACTAAAAGTAGAACATTATGCACAAATATTACGAGACAGTTTTGTGTTTATTATTTGGTCATAAGTTGAGTTGAGTTAAGGACAAACATCACTGCACTCGAGGCATTGCTACAAGCGCTCAGTCCTCATTTTTCAACAGCCAGCGAAATGTTCTATTACTAATGGTGCCCGTTGCAAACTGATTATATATGTCCGTCTTGCTTGACCTCTGAGTGACGACTGTCGACCACATCCTGTGACCACCCCGTGCTGCTGCACTCTCTCTATAGTTTACACCACTACGACCCTCTACAGATCATTAATAACGCTACCCACCCCTTACCAACGAATTTCACTAAGCTGTACCCGCTAATATCAGTAATATCGGCCATTTTTTACTTTTTAAGGTTTTCATTTGTAACCTGTGTGATGATAGTGTTTACACCACTACGACCCTCTACAGATCATATACCTGCCTTATTTACATTTTTACTTATAGGTTTTTCATATGACGCCTGTTATGGTTCGAGGTTCGAACCCTCGCCCTACCCCACATGCCGACACCCGCGCTCCACCCCTGAGCTTCCACCCCCCATATCCATCCGTCCCCTAGACCACCCCGAGGAAATGCACTGTAACCCTATCCCTTACACATCACCAATGGAATGATGATATGCCCAATACAGATAATGAAAGAAGACGAGAAAAAAAGAAGGAAGACACCGAGGAGGAAGAGCACTGTACCCTATCACAACATCACTAGTATGATGATACTTTTTAAGCCCCGCCCCGCTACAATCAATAATAACAGCAATTATTAAATTTTTAAAGAAATAAAATTTATCACAAAAAGGGAAGTAACAGTGCAAACATACGTTCGATCATTTATTCATGAGTTGTATCCCTTGAAAATGCGGTCCATTATGGATCCGCTTTGTGATGTCAGAGCATTGGATCGTGACTTTTTATGTAGTATTAGCTGACCCGGCCCGGCTTCGCCCAGTACCTGGCAGGGATCTATCTATCTATCTATCTATCTATCTATCTATCTATCTATCTATCTATCTGCCTGCCTGCCTGCCTACCTACCTACCTACCTACCTACCCCTCTATCTATCTATGTATCTGTCTGTCGGTAGGTCTGTCTGTCTGTCTGTCTGGCTTTCTGTCTGACGACCCGGCCCGGCTGTCTATCTATCTATCCATCCATCCATCCATCCATCCATCCAGCTTCGCCCAGCCCCTGGCAGGGAGCGTCTCATTTAATTCATATTCGGCCCCTGCTCCGCCCCCCCCCCCACCCCCGTTCCCAGAAATATGGCGAACAGATTGGAAGAGAACAATCTTCATCCCAATAACTAAATAGGGCAATCTGACAATTCAAAGCTATTATTCAGTATATCTGATCCTGCTGAAGTTATTAATGTGTGGTCTTCTGTGCTGTCTCCGAAGTCAGCGTCATATTTTTCAAACATGTAGCTATTGAGCTGACGATTATTATATCCGTTTGACTAATACTTTCTAGAGATTTGGACATATTTCTCTTTGCCAGCATTTACCAACCTTTCATGACATTTATTTTAGAAAAAGTGAAAGTGAAGGGCAATAAGAAACTACTGAACGTAAACTTACCAAGATATCACGAAAACTCAATGAATGCTGGGATGACTGTATAGATGTCGAAGAGAAATAAAAAGATGAGTTAGAAAATTTTCACGTATTTAAAATAGATGCATTATTTTTATGAAAACTTTAAAAGCGCCTTAAAGATTTTATCATTATATATTATAACGCATATGCCTGTAAATAACTGTAGACAGTTTATAAAACTTTGATAACAATGCAACAATTATATATAAAATATACAGCATTGATATTAAAAGTTATGTCCCTTAATACAACTTTTCTTAAGTTAAGTCCCCTCGCTATATATAAATTATAATGTAAATTAAAATATTAAATTTTATTAAGTAAATAACTGTTTGTACACTAACAAACTATGACAGTTCGCTGCACGGGAATGAGAAAAAAAATGTAGAAAATTTCATCTCAATCGGATGGACCGTTCGCGAACGCATCAATAACATCCGGACATACATTGCATTTTATATAGAGAGAAAACGAGACGTCACCAGGCGGATCTAGATCCTTATTTACGACTTAGTTACCACATTGCATTAATCAAATTAGGTGTTTGTTTTATTTATTTATTTATTTATTTTTTTTGGGGGGGAGGTCATATCATGAACAGGGTTAATTGCATGTCCTTATAGGAGGCTGCAATCAACCCCAATATACCCCGGGAAGGTTCACCCGGTCAACAAATGCCCGCAGAAGTCGGATGTGTCGGCCTAACGGCGCAAGAACGCAGCTCTGCTGTAAACAGGCACAACGCAATCACATCCGAAAAAAAACTCCGGATGAACGAAGAAGAAGAAGAACCCCAATATATATTTGCTGCTTGTGATTTACTAGTATAGTTAGTCCAGCAATTTGCTATTGCGGAGAGAGAAA